>JAKWJD010001313.1:0-45378 GCA_027705065.1 Solanum peruvianum | reverse complement strand
CTTTAAATAAAAATAAATAATAAAAACATAAATAAGATACATAACAAACTAAAATTTGACATTTTTACTAAATATTGAAAGTGTTGCTAATGAGCCCTCATAAATGCTAAAATATTGACATTTTGAAAATTTCCCAATTTTAAATATGTAAACTTATGATAATTTATAGTGTTTCTTAATAAATATCTATATGAATGTGTATTGTAAGATAATCATTTTGAGACAAAATTTAATGTATTTTACTTCACATTTAATTAACTTTTGAATTTTATTATTCTATACATATAATATGTGAAGAGGTTTATTATCTATCAAATGTTTTTACGTAGTTTATATGAATCTATTTATCTTTATATTTCATACAAAAGATATAGATTAAAATATTTTTAAAAAAACATACTCTTATTCGAGGTTGAATATATTGAAACTTAATTATTTCGTAACATTTTGGATAACATTCTTAAAAAACAAATGATAACAATAATCTTTGATATAAATGCAACTAAAGAATCTAAAATATCAATAGATGTTATTCATGCAAAAATCATACAACTTTAAACTGTATATTTAAAAAAGAAACAAAAACGATTGAAAAACGAAATATTCAAAGGAGTTTTATCATATCAATATGAAAAAAAAATAAGACGTGTAGATGTATTTCTTTAGTATTTTTCAGTTACTTTATAATATAATTCTTATATACTCAAGAAAAAAAGTACATCGGAGTATATGTTGTAATATAAAGATTTAAATTCATTGATATTCCAATAAAATGTAGAAAGTGACATATTAACTACCTGTCCAAACAAAAAAATTACTAAGAAAAATATATTGACATTTGACATATTGATTAAAAATGTACTATCCCTCATTTAATAGATTATAGATGTTAAATTTGTTAAGTTTCATTTCAAGCGTCATCTCAAAACAATCTTCATAACTAATATATAAGTAAAAATGAAATAAAGTGATAATATTACGTTTGAAAATAAAGAGAACTATATAATTGATTGGAAAAAAGTAATCCTGTAATATTTCGCGCGGTCAAATTCCCTAGTTAATTATAATTGGAGTCATGGGTGTAGGGCCTGTCAAATGAACAAATGCAAGTGGACAAGGAAGCATTTACATGTAACCAAACACCGGGTGGGAAACCCAAAAAAAAAAACCATTTACATGTAACTTATTATTCTCAAATCTACTATAAAGAAACACATTTGAAAAAAATATTGTATTCTTTTGCATCATAGACTAACATGTATACATGTTTAGCATAAAGTAACTATTAAATTATATTTGAACTCTATAAATATAAGTTTATTAAAATATATGATTTATTATCTTTGGAAACTAGCATTAAAATGTAATTAATAGAATATATATACGTGCAAATGCACGTAACCAAGACTAGTATTATTACAAGTGGGAAGCTCCAAAGATGAAAAATTAAATTATTATTTTACTCCTAGACTAAATTAAACATCTAATTAATTAAATAATATTTTTTTTAATTATTTTTGAATTGTAAGTTATTTATTAGACAGAGAATATGGAAAAACAAGAGTCAATTACAATTTCTTAAAAAACCAACTTTTATTAAAAACATAATATAAAAAATTATTATTATTATTATTACAAATGGGAAAAAATTTAGGAAAAAGTTTAATTATTTTTTCCATAAATTAAATTAGGCAGACTGCAACTAAGTTCCAATCCGATAACATGACCGATTAACAAGTCACAGATGACCCCGTCATAATTAAATTTTTAACAGTACTATGACAAGAAACATCAAATGTGAGTTTTTATGCTAGAACTAATTACTTTCACGCTAATAACTATAAATCTCAAATTATTAGTTACAAGCAAAATTTCAATTAAATGTTCCACTCTTGGTGGCTAGTACCAATTATTCCTTATTTGTTTTCTCTAAATAATGTTTCCGTTTTGAGGTCATCGACTATCTCTGCCGTTCGTGTCACCAAAGACAATGTGAATTAATGATACCATGTAGAATTCTTCAAATATGATGAGATGGAAAATAACTAAAGCAGTATTCGAAGCAAATGCTAAGAATAACAAGGTTCTTACATAGACAACAAAAAATATTCATGACATTATTCCAACATTGCTTGTTAATATTATACGAGATCTATAATATATATATCCTGTAGGTGAATTATGTGAAAGGTTTAGGTACGACAATGAATCTCATCTCATGTTGCCAAACCAGTTAAGGATTGAGCCATGAATCATATGAATCCACCAGGAGCCCAACGACCAGGTCCTTTAACCCTAAACTCTAAACCCCAAAATCGAAAACCTAAACCCTACTTTTTAGAGGACAAAGACGACTTCACCAAATAATATTCACTATGTCCTAACTTTCTGTAAATATTGTTTTCATAACGAGGTCATTGACTATCTCTGCAGTGTGTGTTACACAAGACGATGTGAATTGGTCCCATTATGTAACACACCTTGCACAGAAATTCTCTGCAGACTTCTAACAAATTTCCTATGAGAAACTATACAACATTAATTAAAGACATGATTTGACACCTGCATTTCCTCCTACATCTACTTAGATTATCTACTTAGAGTATGTAACAAAACAATGAAACCTTGTGTAATTTGGAAGTCATTGAACCAAAGTAGTGGTCCACGCTAAGATAAAGAAAATTTCTTCACTTTCTTAAACTTCGTGTCAAATCAAAATCAGACAGACAAGTTGAAATAGATGAAGTATATCTAATTGCACAAAATAATCTCAGATAAGAAAACACTTATTCTATTCCATGATAATTATAAAATGCAGATGTTACCATATTTGCTTCTAAACAACTGGTGTTCTTGGATATCTTTGATGTAGTACACAATTTCATTATTGCAAAATAAGGATCCGACTCGGTCTTACAATTCTTTAGACACAACTAAACCAGAACATGTATGCTAGATAGATATTAAACAAAGTCCATAAAAGATATTCGTAGCCTCTAAAGGATCCAATTGGAGCTACTAAGAAACAGCTAGTTTTCCGCAGTCGAAGTTAGCAATTCTTAGTGTAACTGATATAGTAACTCCACCTAAAAAATGTTGTCTTAAGAAACTGATTATCTTGTTATCACTCTCTTGTATGAAACCAGATAAATAAGCAGCACTGATAAATGTAAAACTTCTCCATCTCCTCTCTTTAGCATATTTCTCAAGTCCTTTTCTAATCCTCATAGATTCATCGTCTTCTTGTTCTGTTATCGGCCTTATCAAGGCTTCTCTGAGGCACTTTGCGATAACAACACTGTCCTCTAAAGCAGAACATCCACCTTGACCAAGATCAGGAGTCATGGGATGAAGTGCATCACCTACCACGCAGACGTTATTTTTCAAAATATTCCCAAACAGAACATTCCATGGTACTCTCAATTTCAGCTGAGCAATAGATATAGAGTCGAGCGTTGTTCTGTCTATAACGGTGGAGAGTTCTTTAGACACATTACTAGCCTTGTTCAACACGAATTGCTTCAATTTCATTGGATCTTGTTCTGTATTTCCATCAACTGCATAAAATCCCAATTAAAAATGAACAACTAAACATGACTAGTTTATGAGATGTAAGATATCTAGACAGCTCGGTGCACTAAGCGCCTGCTATGCACAAGGTTTGGGGGAAGGCCTGGACCACAGGGGTCTATGGTACGCAGTCTTAACCTGCATTTCTGCAAGAGACTGTTTCCACAGCTCGAATCCGTATCCTCTAGGTCACATGACAGTAACTTTACCAATTACGTCAAGGCTCCCACTTCAGAGAGGTAAGCTCTCTAGCCAACACCAATATCCTTCAAAAAGTAAAATCTTTAAAAGAAACGGTATGTAGGAGGTGGCTTACAATGAACAACAGATGGTGTGAATGTGCAAAACCAGTATAAACTCTTCTCATCACTAGGAAGAAATCCAAACCGAACTCCACCTCCAAAATATGCATGGAACTTAGGCTGATAACCATGTTTTTCGGGATACTCAACAAAGCCTCTAATTGCAGAGCGCCCAGAATAGACAGGTTTCTGAAGCCCAAGCCAGTTTGCCACCACAGAATTGACTCCGTCACACCCAATTAAGGCCTTAATTGAAGCTTATTAAAGTTAGTCACATGTTAAGACTAACGTAAGGAATTGATATAATGGTCAAAAACACGTCTGAATATCAGTGAAAGATTTACCTTGGTTCTAATAGTGCAACCATCTGCAAGATGTACCAATTTCAACGGTCCAGATTCTTCAATGGAATCTACCTTAGAAGAATATCTAATAGCGCCTTGAGGCAGTTCATTAGCTAATGTCTCCAACAGATCTTTTCTTCTCACACAACGACTTTCATACTCCACACTGCAACGATAATATAACTGACCTTAGATGACTATTGACTTCAATAATAGAAAACGTTAGCTGACGAATGATCAGTCCATCCAATAGTCGTTACAAAGACGTACAAAACCACGCCAATTCAGTACTAGTGAACAATTTGGAAAATTCAGTATGCAGCATCCTTGATTCATAAGTCCTTCGTAAAGAGATGTGATTGTTCAAGTGTTTAGAAGAAAATGAAGATACATAAAACGAATAGATAAAAGGACTTATATAACTGACCCCAACTAATACGAAAATTGATATAACGCTAACCTGTTATTCCCCACAAATGATACCTCTGTCATAGGTGCACCTGATTCCGCTGAGAAACCTTTAAACCTGCACATCAATTCGAACGCATTTTGGACAATCAGTGCCTTTTTTTTTCAGAGCTAGAACTCCGCAAAACACATTTGACCATAAAAATACGAAATTGAACTTCAAGTTGCTAGTAATCGTAAATCCTAACTAATAATATAGAGGTAACTCACCCAGTAATGGATAAAGAACGTTGTCTAAGAGAGTCCCCAATGTCCAATGCATCCAAAGCTCTCCAGGCATTAGTCCACAACGCCAATGCAAATCCAGTAGCTCGCAACGAATCAGCTGATTCCAACACAATACTCCGCAGCCCCAATCTACATACACACCTTTCGCCAAGTTATTTCTCAAATCGTCACTCAACTAACAGCACTATTATACCAAAAAAATCATCATAATATATAAATACATCACCTAACTTAGCCCCACATCTATGTCCATGTAACACTTAAACTACTCAAAAGTTGAACAAGTAAACACAACGTACTACGTGACATCCTACCTAACAGTTTGGCAAGAGGATTCAAAATCTGCAGAAATAGATTCACGAAGTAGCTCAAAAGGGTACTATTTATGTACATCCAAAATTGGAGGCATAAATGCTCGTTGAGATCAAGTTCTTCTAAATCAAAATTTTAGAATTATTGAATAAGTAATAGAATAGAAATTATTACCTGTGAAGGGCCAAAGAAGTAGCAAGACCAGCTATACCAGCACCAACAATTACAATATTTTCTTCAGTCTCCATTTTTTCTCTGTTTCTCCCAATTTAATTTTTAATTAATAGATGCAAAAATCCTCAATATATAAATTTGTGCAGCCAATCATTATTAATTAAAAACAAATGGGCCAAAGACTATAAATGACGCAAGCTCCTACGTTAGCATTTTCAACATTAGTCAATATTGACGTTAGCCGCCATTGACAGACGTTTTAACTTAAACATACTACTACATCATATTGGTAAAACTGTTTCATTCTTAATCAGAATTTTCGAGCTTAAATATAAGATATGAAATCTCGTAAAAGCGTCATTGTAGAAAGGGTTGTATAATGCGTGAATAGTGAACAAGTTAAAATGAGTAGAGTATTATTTTTTCAAATATGTTTTTATATTCAGTGTATATTTTTTCCAGCTTATTTTTATTGACATTGATATGGTAAAGGATAGAACAGCAAAATTGATTAATTTATTAATGATTTCTTAATTATTATATAATATACGAGCGTCCATTTAATATGTAACGGAGGGAGTAACGTTAATTGAAAGGTATATTATATAAATATGTTATTAAATTTAATTTTTAATTAATATTTATGTCTTTTAATTACTTTAAATATACACAAATAGATATTTTAACTAATATAATATTAATAAATAAAAAATATGCATTTTACGTGATATAATAATATAGGACCATACGTTTGATGTGAACGGTCATATAGAACATTAAAGTAGAATATATGTTTGCTAGTACACAAATATAAATATATATTTCCTTTAAAATTAAAAGATACAGATATCATTTTGATGTCAAAAAAAATTAACAGATTCAACCAATAATAATAATACAATATTTTTAAATAAACAAAAAAGACTTTATCAATGATGACACAGCCAATAAAAGATGACTCGTGGCATTAAATAGTGAAACCGTAGTATAAATATATTATTAAATAAATATTTAGGCAAAGAACAATCACATGTTTTTAAAGATAAAATTATTATTTTTTAATAGAAAAGAATTTAAAATATTTTTAAACTATTTGAAATAGCTTATATATATTCTTAAACTATATTTTGAGTCAAAACTATCCTTTCCGTCAAACTATTGAATCGAAAGTACCCTTTTAATTAACGAAAATTATTAAAATACTCTTCTAATTAACAGATGAAGTATTGTTTTTCAATTCTCTTTATTAGTTGAATTTGATTTTTACACGATCCTAATACCATCATATAAATTGTTAAAATCCCCACATATTTGTTAAAGGTTGTTGGCCCCACATCAAGTGGTAAAAAGCTCAATTTTTTTTCTTTTAATAGAAAAAACAATTCGGCTGGCTGACATAAAGCTTAACAAAAAGAAAAATATAATCAGAAAAAAATATTTGGAGGAATAAGTAGAAAAATAACTACTGGAGCTATGATGATTGGTGAAAGATATATGAATTTTAAATATAATTTAAGAGAAATAAGAAGTTTTTTCTCTTTTCCCATACTTTCTTCTTCTTCTAATTTCATATAGTTTCATAACATGTTATCAGCACGATTGTTCTATTCTTAAAGAATTATGAAGAAGACGGGAAAAGTGTAAAAATATCTTGCATACCTTATGCAATAAGGTTCTTATATCTTCAAGGTATGATTTATCTTTATGTTATAATTATTTATGTAACAGATCTGGAGGTACCATATAAAGTAAGTATTTAAAGAGACTTGTCGACTTTCTATACGTTTAATTTTAATCGACTGGAAAGAGAATTTCTTAGTTTATTTTAATAATTAAATAAGCACAATATAGTGAAAGGTATGTTTTCAATCTTTATATGAGGTATGTGATCTATTAAGCTATTATTAACTACAAATGTTGATTATAATAAATTAATAATCTCAATTTTATGTGTAATTATAATGTACGATCATATTAATTATCATCAAAAGTGATAAAATTACAATTATTTTGAAGGCTTGAGGTTGAGCCTCATTATGGGTAAGACGATAGATTTAAGTTTTATCGCACCAAAAGAATAAGACGATGGATTTATGTCCAATAACAAAAAGAGGGTAAAACATTGGGTTAAAGTCCTGATGCACCATGATGATAAGATATTGGTTCAAAATCCATCGATTTATGACCTAAGACACTTTTATATGGGATAAGCCATTGAATGTGAGTCTCAATGCACCATATTGATGATATAATAATGACTAAAGGGAAAAAACTAATATGTTTTTTATGAGAAGTCATGAAATTTATTGAATTTGCAGTGCATAATATGTCTGAAAGTAGACAGGTGATTGAATAATGCACATAAATATGAAATGAGGTATTAAAGTTATCATAATTTGATAATCTCACATGTTTGTGTTCTATTCATGAAAAATGAAATTCTGATAAATGCTAAAATATGGATCGATTCTCTAAAGGGAATGGGTGTAACCCTTCTAAAGTAAGGTTTTTCCTATAAATAAAGGGTTTTCTAATTTCATATAGTTTCATAACACCTTCCATTTTTTCCTTATTAATGTATATAATTATAACTCCTCTTGCAAAAGCATTTAAAATATTTATGGATTAAAATTTTAATAGAAAGGATTAATAACATCCTCAACATATAGTTTAATGGCTCAAAAGATGTCCTATTTTCAAATAGTAATTAATTAAATGCCCATAAGATAATTTTCAAAACTAAAAATGTCCTTCAATTATGACAATAGCATAAATTAATTTTAATTTAAATTAAACATGGTTAACACTTAACAGAATTATAACACGGCATCTTACGTTAAATAGAATGGATTCAATTAAACCTTAGAGAACAATTTAAAAATATTGCATAAATTAGATAGAAAATTAGGAATATGCTTTTTGCAAATAATGAGAGATTATAATTATAAGTAAAAAAATTTAGTTCACGATACCTAGGTTGAAGAATTAGTCCACGTGGTTTTGCCACATCACTAAAGGCGAAAATAATTTTTTATTTTAATATATAATATAAAAAATATAAGTTGATCTATTATACATTATTTTAATATATATAATAAAAATTATAAGTGATTTATTACAATTCATGAGTAATTTTAACTCTTTTCGTAAATTCAATAATTTAATTTTGATAAAAAATATTTTTTGTTTAAAAAAGAATGATTTTATTTTATTTTTTATCATTTCAAAAAGAATGATTTCTTTATTTTTTTGGATACGTAACTTTAACTTTTCGGGCGACATGTTAATACTACAAGATTAAAGAATATTTTAGTATATTTGACATAACTTTAATTTAGAATCACAAAATTACAAATTGTATTTTTTTACAACTCACTCAAATTAAATTATTCTTTTATAAACGGATATAAATGGATGGAGTATTTTTTTTTCCAATTCTCTTTATTAATTGAATTTGATTTTTGCACGATCCTAATACCATCATATAAGTTGTATTTTTTCACTTCAGGTCAAATTAAATTATTCTTTTATAAACGGATAGAGTGTTTTTTTTTTCAATTCTCTTTATTAAGTGAATTTGATTTTTGCACGATCCTAATACCATCATATAAATTGTTTAAATCGCCCACAGATTTTTTAAAGGTTGTTGGCCCCACATCAAGTGGTGAAAGCTCAATTTTTTTTTCTTTTAATAGAAAAAACAATTCGGCTGGCTGACATAAACCTTAACAAAAAGAAAAATATAATCAGAAAAAAATATTTGGAGGAATAAGTAGAAAAATAACTAAATGGATAAGGATATGACTAGAGCCGTTAAAATGGGTTTGATCCGTAAAGTTGGTTTAATTCAATTCTTGAATTAAGTAGGATTGGGCTTAATTTTTTTGATCTATTTAGGAATGAGCCTTTTTAGTTCAATCTCATTTGGCCCGCTAACCTCGTAGATTCAATCCGTTAGATTCAGAGGCCAGCCCGTGGGCTTTGAATATTTAAAATATTATATATATGCATATATATTAGTAGTGTTTTATTTGTAAATATTTTATCAATAAATATGTTAAAAACATAAAAAATCAAGTCTTTTTAAATTAGCTTGTTTTTTGTGGGAGGAAGGATTAAATGATCAACATTTTTCTGCTAAATCTTACGTTGACTATTATGTATTTTGGTTAGCGTTCACTGAAGTGTGATATTCATAAATGTATTTCTATAAGTATTTTTGCTGAAGTGTGTGATTCATAAATAAAAATTTGCATATGTCTAGTTCATAGCGATTCTCTTAGATACTCCTTCTAAGAGAATAATATTGTTTATTTTTGATTAAAGGGTCAACCCGTTCCAATCTGTACCCCGCTTAAGGCTGGGTTGGATTGCTATTTTATATGAGCAACTTTCACATATAGCAAACAAAAAATTCGTATTTGTATGCTATAACAAAGTTTGCATAATTGCGCTCCATAGCAAACAAAAAACTGTATAATTCGCTATACATATACAATTGTATAATTCGCTGGCCTAAATTGTATAATTCGCTGGCATATTTCGCTGCAATTGTATAATTTGCTTTGCATACAGTTAATCGAATTAAAATGTATGTATATTGCATAATTTTAAGTGTATAGCAAGAAGATATATGTTTTTCTCGCTTTATACAAAAACAGAAACACAATATATACACTTCTGTTGTATAAAGCTAGAGAAAATTGTATTTCACTGCAATTGTATAATTTACAGTTGTATAACTCGTTGGCCTTTTTCTCTACAATATTTAAAGTAAAATGTTTGTAAATTGTATAATTAAGTGTATAATACGAAGATATACATTTTTGCATGCGTTTATACAATTTTCTTTCACTTTATACAAAACAGAAACAAAATTATACACTTCTGTGTATAAAGCGAGAGAGGCGAGCGAGAATGGAGAGTGGCGAGCGAGGTTTTTGGGAGAGAGACGGTGGCAAATTTTAGCTAATGTTTGATATGGAGCACAATTAAATCAAACTCTAGCTATTCCATTTAATTTAGGTTATTTATTTGCTATTATATACAATTTTCTCATTTTATAAACCCTTTAACTAAAAGGGTCAGCCCGCCCCAACCCAACTCATTTAACTCTCTAGTCCTTAGGGTTAGATTTGGTAGGATTGGATCAACCCATTTTGACGGCTCTAGATATTACATGTACATTACTAAAAAACTGTATATTTTTTTTATACAATATATTAATCATCTTTTTTTTATAAAAATATAGTTTCTTTTTAATTATTTTATATAAAAATATAGTTTCTTTTTAATTTATTTTATAAAATATATAAATTATTGAAAATATCTTTACTTTTTTTATCACAATTTATACGACGTAAACAAAATTTGAACAATTAATATAAAAATCTATACATATATATTTCATATGCACGCGCATAATAAGAATAGAGCATTTTTGTATAAGCTATTAGTGATACTCACAATTTTGAATCAAACTGTGATAAAAAAGAGAGATAATTTTTAGATTAAATTGATAATCTTTTAGTATATATTTTTGAAAAAAAAAAGATACAAATCTTCTCTTATTATCATTATTTTCAATTAGTTTTATAAATTTCTAAAAATTTTCATTTTCATATATTATATTATTCTATCGACGTATTAAATTAATGTATATCACGGATCAGATTAATGTATCTCACACATCAAATTTATGTATATCACGTATTAGATTAATGTATCTTAGGCATCAGATTGATGTATCGTGTATAAAATATACATCATATTAGTATATCATGTATAAAATATAATATATTTCATTAACAATTAATATATTTCGCGACCATATTAATATATCAACACTTATATATTTTATTAATTTTGAGAAATTTTATTATAATTTATAAAAGACGAACAATAATTTTATCTTAAAATATATGATTTTTGTGCTTTGTCCTATATTTTTTTGGTATAAAAATTTAGTAAAATCTAAATGGATAAAGACATATAGAAGTACGAGAAACCTTATCCATCCTCATCATTGTCACGTCACACTCTTTAACACTTCTATCACTACAAGATAACATTGACATAATTCATCTTCACCATACTTTATTTTATACTATAAAAATAAAAATAAAAAACATTAGTATAAAAAGTTTATTAGTATATATATCCTTCTTCAGTAACCATTTTTTTTATATTGTTGTTAGATATTTTATCTTGAAGCTCAAAATAATAAATTAAAAAAAACAATGTTGGCTATATTTCACAAGGCATTTGCTCATCCTCCTGAAGAATTAAATAGTCCTGCATCAAAAAAATGTTTACTTCCTCAACAAACGCTACAAAAATTCGTATCGACTCGTCCATTTGACACCTCTTATGTTACTTTTGGAGATGTTGCTGCTCTTGCTTTTGTTCGTCCTAATTGCACTTCCTTGCTCAATCACACACAAAGGTAAAATAATTACTACTAATTTTACATACTTTTTCGTATTATTTTATATGATACTGTTTGATTTGATAATACGATAAAATTGTATTATAAAAATTTTCCCAGGTGGCTTAGATCGCGCCCCGTAGGAATTAGTATGAAAATTTGTTTAGTCTGATTTAGTTGTCATGTACGTAAAAAATAATTAGTTTAAAATATTTTTTCAATTTAATAAATCAAGAAAAAAGTACTATTTTTGTTCGATTTTATGTAAAATTATTTGACTTTGAAATGATATTTAAGGGGAAAAAAAGGAAGATTATTGAAAGTTGTGCTCTAAAAATTAAATTTTAGATGTTTCTATGGTTAGGAATCATTTACTCTGAGTAAAAATGGTATTTGAAAGTTAAATTATTTATAGTAATGTGACATTATTTTGGAAACAGATTAAGAAGAAAAATATTCCACATAAAATGAGACGAAATTTTGCCCTTAGCATTAGTTATTTTCGAATTTAGAGAAGTGAAGTAAATAAAGACTAAAAAAATTCATAAGATATATATATATATATCAGTCAAATTACACCCCCTAACTTCTTAAGAATTGTGTAAAACAATAGCATAACAAGACAACTAAACAGGAACAGATGGAGTGGCTCGTAGCTATGAATTTTGTTGTTTATCTAAAAGAACACTTTTAGTATTGAATTTCATGGAATTGAAGCGCGATTATAATTATTGTTGTAGGTATTTTTGTGGTTATGATGATATTTACTGTTTGTTCATGGGGAGTTTGAACAATTTGTGTGCACAAATCAAACAGTATGGGCTATCACCAAAAGGTACAAATGAAGCCATGCTAGTTATTGAAGCCTACAGGACACTTAGAGACAGGGGACCCTATCCAGCTGATCAAGTTATTAAGGATTTTGAAGGAAGTTTTGCTTTTGTTATCTATGATAGTAAAACAGGAACTGTATTTGTTGCTTTGGTAAGTATCTGTATTACTCCCTCCGTCCTATTTTATATGAGTCAGTTTGACCATTGTCACGATGTTTAATGTAGTTTAGAATAAGTTGATACAATATCTGTTTGTGTGTGTATAAATCATTTCATTAAGGATAAATCAGTCTATATAGAAATATGTCATTTTTTCAACACTGACTATAAAAGACACCTGAGTCACATAAACTGGGATAGAGGGGAGAGAGGGAGTATTACTTGTTTGTTCATTTACTCAGCTCAGTTTCAATATGTTTGTTTGATTTTGACTTGATATGGAGTTTAAGAAAGTAAAAACGGAGTTTTGAATCTTGTTGTGTTTAAACTAAAGATATTTGGATGTATCAAAATGTCGTTTAATCTGTTGTAGTCATACAAGTGCAGGGTTCAGATGGTGGGGTGAAGTTATTTTGGGGTATTGCTGCTGATGGATCTGTGGTGATTTCTGATGATGTAGAGGTTATTAAAGCTGGATGTGCTAAGTCATTTGCACCCTTTCCCACAGGTAACATCTATAAGGAATTTCATATTTTATACATGGAGGAATATTTTGGTTTCTTCGTTTCGTAGTAAATAGGAGAGGAAGTTGAATTTAGTTCTTCGATTTTACAAAATTTGATTCACAGACTTGGCTACGTCAGCCCCCTCGTCTACTTAACGTTCCAATTGAAATGTACAGGTTGTATGTTCCATAGTGAGAAAGGACTAATGAATTTCGAGCACCCGATGAACAAGATGAGGGCTATGCCAAGAGTAGATAGTGAAGGGGTAATGTGTGGAGCCAACTTCAAAGTGGATATGTATTCAAGAGTTAACAGCATCCCTAGAGTTGGCAGTGAAGCTAACTGGTCTGACTGGAACACTTCTTACTAAGTCGATTCTCTGCAATTTTCAAACTTCCTTTAGTGTTTGTTCTGTTTTGGTTAGATTTTCGAGTTTGTTTTAGGTTTGGTTTCTTTCCTGTACGTGCTTTGCACCTGTGTATAACGCTTGAAAAATAAATGAAACATTAGAAATGATTCAGCTTTGAAATCTTTTTATTCGATGACATATTTGAGCTTTTATTAACCTGGTTTTAGCATAGTGGAGATATTACAAGTATCTCTTGTTGGGTATGTAGCAAGAATTGATGGGAAATAGAGGGAAGGAGAGGAATTTGAAAGGTTTAAAACTTGAAAGGTTGGGAACTTGAAAAGTCCTCTAATGCTTTATTGAAAAAGGCAATAGTCCCTCATCGGTAATGGAAAGGAAAATAGGAGAGTTTAAATAAATAAACACTCCTATTAATTGTTAAAAGGGTTGGAAAGAGGGACCCCCCTCGCGCCGTCGTCGTCGCTCGCTTCGGCTTCGGCTTCGGCTTCGGCTTCGGCTTCGGCTTTGGCTTTGGCTTTGGATTTGGATTTGGATTTGGATTTGGATTTGGCAAATGATCGAGAGATAATTTTTTGGACAAAATTTATTTTAATTATTTATTAGTTAATTTAAATGGCCAAAAATTATTTCAATAAATTAGTTGATAACCGAAATGTTTTCAACTTTTTAGTTAAAACCCGACCCGACTCGGATCCGCGAGTGACCCGTTTTAAATTCTGTTATATTTAAAATTTCCCGCCATGACTGTTCTGAAAGGTTGCAACTTTCAGGAACAGTCAATACCATTTGAAAGTTTGCAACCTTTCATTAATGGTCGTGTTAATTCTGAAAGGTTGCAACACCTTTCAGAATATATTCTTGCCTATAAATACCATTCAGTCTTCAGAATATTTTCAACGAATTTTCTGATCTTCCTTCTTCTTAAAATCACATTTTCTTCGTGTACTTTCCTGCTGTGGATTGATTCGCTGACAGTAGAGTTTTTGGTATCTATACTCTACTGATTAAAATCATTTTACCCTGGGAGGTTATATTCCAAATCAAACCTCGGATACTAGAGGGGAATAATTTCCTTAAGGGGACACTGTGAATTCAGTGGACTTGATTTTCTTCCGAAAATTTCAATAACAGTATTCCAGATTCTGGTACGTTTTTTACAGATTAAATTATTTTATCTCTGTTCATCTTATTTACTGGTAATAAAAAAAATTCTCAGATACTTCGTGTTTCTGTATGATTTATTAGAACCAGTATTTCTGATTTTATAACACAGATTGGCAACATCTCTTACTGCATAAAATTTCTTATGCAATTAGCTAGACCTCAGGTATAGCTCTATTTTTGTTTAACAACAGAAGTCGTTTGTTGGTAATTTTTGTTTTTATGTAGTGAATAAGCAATCATAATGCACATGATGATTCATTCTGGAAATTGTTGAGTAATGTCAACATTCTGCCTATGATAAGGCTCACGAGGGGCTGAGTGGCCCGGGTTAAAGTCATGATCGGACATGATGCTTGCTTAATGGACTTATATAGAAATAAAGTTGCGTATTTGTTATAGTTATCACTGTTGGCGTGATGTAAGCACTTGATTCTAACAGAATAAAATTGGGAACACTTTTCCTTAAAGATGAAAACAGGATGAGTGATATTTATTCCTAACTCAAAAATTTTACAAAGTGACAACTTTTTAACTACAACAAAACAGACTCTTGATTCAAATTCTCCTTCATCAACTCCTTTTTTCGTGTTCGTCTTGGTGATGGTTGAACTCAATCCGCAAAAAATCTAAGCCAATCCCACGAGTTTCTCACTGACTTCCCACACTTTACGCGCTTTCTCAACGTCACTAGCTCTTCTGACAACTGGTTTTCGAAAGAGGAAGAGTTCTTGTTCCACAGCTCCAGTACACACCTGATTTTGTCAGACTTGGATCACTAACAACCTGTAAAAATTAACAAACAATATCTTAAGTTTAGTAACTTTGGTGTGACGAAAATTAGTCTCTTGGTTAGCCTAAGATCATCTTTACATGGTATCAGAGCTAGGTCCATCCCTGTTTGAGCTTCCGGTCTCGCTCTAGTTGAGCCTGGGCGTGAAGGGTGGCGTTAGAGTGAGTTAAAGTCCCACATTGGTTGAGAAATTGATTGATGGTCTCTTTATATAGACTTGGGCAATTTTCCTCTCACGAGCTAGCTTTTGGGGTTCAGATAAACTTAGGTATCATATTTTACGGTTATTGTTGTACTAGATAAAGTTCACTGATTATTATTATTATCATTACCTGTGCAAGTCTCTTTCCAGATTCTGCCTCGGAGACGAATCCTTTGGTGATAAACTTCTGGAATGGAGGGAAAAGGAGCCTAAACAAGGGGATATGCTCCCTGAATAGCCCTGTTGTCGCGATGCAGCCAGGGTATAGAGAGGCAAATGTGATGCCAGTCTCTTCGTGGTATCGTCTATGGAATTCCTGCATAGTGAGCATATTGCAAACCTTGCTGTCTTTGTATGCTTTGGCACCATCAAAGTCACCACCATCAATCATGGCTGAGCTGTTAAGTCCATCGAGCCCCCTTGCTAAACCCCTCAAGTCCCCGAGGTTGGCCTTTGGAGGTACATTTCCAGCCAATGTGTTTGTGTTTCCTGATATTTGATTTTCAGTAACAACGATTAGTCTCCCACTAAAATGAGTATCAAAACTATCCAGACAAACGATGTTGTTATAAAGAGGTTTGACTGTTACCTGTAATCGAACCAACAATGATGAGTCTCTTTGAAGGGTAATCAGACTGCTTCAAATCATCAATCAACAATCTCGAAAGAAGGAAATGACCAAGATGGTTAGTTCCAACACTAAGCTCAAATCCTTCAGCTGTAAAAGAAGGCTGTTTCGCGGTAGGCTGATAAACAGCTGCATTGCAAACCAATACATCAAGAGGATTGCCTGATCTCCTAAAGTTATCGACAAACTGTCTGACGCTGTCAAGCGATGCAAGGTCTAAATGCATTATAGTATAATTCTCCTTAGGCATCCCTGCTGATTTTGCTGCTCTTTCAGCTTTAAGAAAGTCTCTACATGCCATAATTACATGCCATTTCCCTGTCTCAGCCAGAGCTTTTGCTGTAGCTAGTCCTAGTCCTGAAGACGCTCCTGTGATTACTACACAACCTTTTCTTAAGGTTTTCTTTCCTGTCACAGGGGTACTCGTTACACCGGGAGATGCAACCATTGTCTCGGCTCTAATAGCTCCGAGGGATGACTTTCTTCCGCTCTGTAACGAAATTACAACAGGTTAATTTCACGTATGGTCACTGAATGCACTAGTATAGTTTGGAAACTTCAGTTACTTCATAATGTGACAAAAAGAATGTGTGTTGTGAGTTGTCACATCGTCTTGGCTCTAATAGCTCTGAGGGATGACTTGCTTCTGTAATGAAATTCTAACAGGTTAATTTCACGTATGGTCACTGGATGTACTAGAATTGCTTGTAAAGTTTAGTTACTTTATAATATGACAAAAAAATGTGTGTTGTGACAATTGTCTCGGCTCTAATAGCTTCGGGGTATTACTTTCCTCCACTCTGTAACAAAATTACAGTAGGTTAATTTCACGTATATGATCACTAAATGTACTAGTATAGCTTGTAAAGTTGAGTTACTTTATATAGTCACAAAAGAAATGTGTGTTTTGACATCGTCTCGATTCAAGTAGCTCTAAGGGGCAACAAATTAATTTCACGTATGGTCACTGAATATACGAAGTATAGCTTGTAAAATTCAGTTATTTTATAATGTGACAAAAAACAGTGTTTTGTGACTTTAATGTTACATAGTAGGTAAAGTTTAATGATAATTTTTATTTTCGCGTTGCATCGAATTAAACCATATGAAAACTAAAATTATACCTTAATTTTGAATGAAGAGCCAAAATCAGATTTAACATGGTCAGAGAGAGAAATTCCAAAGAGACTTGAATCCTTCAAAGTTGCACTAGTTTTGCCCTGCAACATCACATAAATGAGTAAAACAATATTTCTTTCGCTTTTTTAGAGTCAATTTATTTCGAAATTAAATTAAACTAGATCAACTTAATATCATTGGTCAAAATTTATACATACTTCCCCTATTCCAATTTACGCGACCTATAGGCTTTTATTTTTAATCAGTTAAAATAATGACATATTTTTTATATTTAGTAGCAATTTAACTGTAAAATGTTTATTTCACTTTTACTGAAATGATTTATAGTTTCATTAACATAGATGGAGACGTAGATATTCAAATTTCAGAAAACGAAAAGTGTCATGTAAATTGAATCGGAGATAATATGATGGAAGACAAACCTCCTTGGGAATAGAGAAAGTAGAAGGAAGCAATGCAGCAGCTTGAAGAGCCATGAATATATTAAGAAAATGAGTTTTGTTTTAAAAAAATTGTAAGATGGAGATTTTATAAAATGATTTTTGGACTGATAGTGTGTGTAGTAAGAATTTGGGACAATTATATTTATAGTTGAGATATTATGGGGTGTTATAGTGATATTTAGACAAAAACAAAATAGAGTATCATTTGGATAAGATAAATATTTATGAATTGTGTCAATTATAAGCCACCAATCAGGCTTCAATGTTTAGATTTCCTTTTGATATTTCTACAATAAATATATTGTAATGCTCAATCTTTCAATTTTTTTCTAAAAAGTAATAATCTTGTTAAATTAAAATCAGATAAATAAATTAAAACAACAAATATATTTCTGTGTCATAACGTTATTTAGGGTCCGTTTGCTTAGGAAAATTATCATTTTTTTCTAGAGTTAGAACTTCACGAAAACATATTTGGCCATAAAATTCTAGAATTTGAATTTCCGAAAATAGCTTAGTTTATATTCATGGCAAAACATACTTTAATTTTTAAATATGATTTATTGAATTGAAAATGTACATGACTCTTTTCATTTAAAAAAGATCGACCTATTTTTTTTTAAGGGCATTTGAATTGACTTAAAGTTTATCAAATCTACTTTTAAGTCGATTTTTGACTTATGTAATTGTTTGCAAATATAAAAATAACTTAAAATAAGTAAAAAAAAAATGATTTAAAATAAGTTGATAAATATTTGGCAAGGTCAAGAATGACTTAAAATAAGTCAATAACCAAAGTAAGTTTCCCCTGCCTTTTATTTTTTTTTTACTTAAAAATTATTTCAGTTTAAATTTTTATTTTTATTTAAAAGCTACTTTTTCAAAGCCAATCTAAACGGGCCCTTAGTCTATTTTTTTTTAAAAATGACTCGTTTCTTTTTTTCACAATACGCTAATTTTAATTTTTATGCGACATATTTAAGGTGACGAGATTAAAGTATATTCTAAAACATCTGTTACAACTTTATTTTATGATACAGAGATAAATTTTTTTTTTTTATTTTCTTTGATTACTTCTCAAGTCAGATTAAATTCTTCTTCTTAAACAGTGAAAAAATTTTAAAAAATAATTCACAAACACTCTTTTAATTCAAAAAAAAAAAAAATGGAGACATTTGGCTCTTTTCCCAAGGCAATCCTCTTATATTTAGTCATGGGCTTCATCATGGGAAATCTACTAGTGACAGGGACAGGGGATAAAGGGCAGTTAGATTAAACTCCATTGTCACATGGAGTACTACTTACTATTCAAAAGAATTTAAGTTAATATTTCAACAATTTTTATTTAATGTTTTTAAGTCACTTTATAAATAAATGTAAGGATAAAACAAAAAATATTTAATTAATATTTTTTCTTAATTTAGTAAAATGGACGGTTAATATATGATAACTGTTTTTAGTAAGATAATCAACTAATATATTATGAAGGAGTACAATTTTTAGTAAAAAAGGGTAGATAAAAGACGTAAATTTCTTTCTAAACATATCATGAAAAGTCAGTTACACGCTTATATTATTGTGATAATTCATTACACACCTGAATTACTTAAAAATGAATTTATTTCAACCTTGACGCATATACGAACACTAGAAAGTGTTTCACACTCGCACTACGTCATCACTATGTCACTGCCACATCAATAACTACGTCATATTTTTTTCAAAAAAAAAAATCCATATCAGCCAATTTCTTCTTCTTCCTATACACCATCAAATCCATCATTAAATTACCACCCATAATCAAATTGACCATCGGAATCTTCTCACAATCATTGTCATCATAAAAAATCGATAACAAACATCATAAATTTATTAATTAACCATTAGAACCATATCACTATTATTGAAATTCATCACAATTGTAATCATAAATTCACCATCCACATCAACATCACGAGTTTCATTGTCATTATCGAAATTAAAAGTCATACCACCACTAATCTGTCACTCATCACAAAAAATATCCCAATTCAATCTCAAAAAGAGAATTGTGAAATGTTGCAATATTTTAATTGTAAAGAATTTAGTCAAACAATTGAAAAATTAGTGCTTGATTTACTATTATTGATTTTGAAATAAATCTTGAGAGAATTTTTATAAGAGAAGAAGGATCTATGAACATACATTAAAATATTAAATTTCGTGCAAAACCCCAAAAAAAATTTACAAAAAAAAAAGGCAGATCTGATTTTTTAAAAAAAATTTCAAATGCTCACAATCAACAAAAAAACACAAAAACAAATTGAATAATCCGTTCTTGACTTGACGAATTTGATATGAAAATAGTGTTTGTGATAAGAAAAAAATGGAGGAAGAAGAAAGGTAGGGTAAGGTTAAGGAGAAGGGTGACGTGGGAAAAAAATTGCCATTTTTTTACTCAACATGCCTTTTTTATTTTTATTTAATCTTATTTTCATGTCAACTTCGAGGGTGATATTAAATTCACTTTTGAATAGTATAATTGTATAGTAGTTCGCCTCAATAATTTAATTATGTACTGACTTTTCGATACAACTGCAGAGGTGAATTTATGTTTTTTCCCAAAAGTATAAAATGCATGTCATCATAATAGTTTAACCATGTAATTAACTTTTCGAGATAAATTACCAGGAAATTTATCCCTTTTCCGTTTAGCATTGTTAAAAATTTATACTCAAACTAAAAACAAAAGAACATAGAACATAACTTTCCTTTTTCTTGAAATAATTTATTCTATTACATTCTTCATCTAAAAGCAATAATACTAAGAATGATGGATTTAAGATCACTTATAAATTGATTATTATGATGTCTTCACTCATCAATTGAGAGAATGAGCCAAATTTGTCATGATATGAACTTGGTTGGAAATAATTTTGTGACATATCGTTGTCTATGTATACACTAAAGTTTAACGGTTTAAAAATATTGTATCTACTGGTTGACAGAGTATATCCAACATATATTCACTACAAAAAATTCAAGGCGAAACCTACTTATGCAGATGCAATTGATCGTTGCTAGTAAAGTGCACACTTATTTGTGCGTTCCTTATGCTATAACTATTCTCCATTCATGTAAGGGATTGTTGGGCATGTAGCAACAGTTGGATTCTAATATGTTTGTATTTTCATGTACCAACCCGATAAACGTAAGGGGGACTGTATTCATTTTTTATTTAATCTTATTTTCATGTTCCAACCCGATAAGGTACAAATGTCTTTGCTTTCTGTTCTGTTTTTTTTTTTTTTCAGATTCTGATATGTTTGCAGATTTTTGTTGTTGTGAATTAATCTTTGTTCTTCTGATCTTATCGATTCATTAAACTTTGGTTACTTCGTATTTCTGCAAAGTTGTTCAAATTAGTAATTCTATTTTAAATACAAATTGACAACAATATTTGTTATTTAGAGAGCTTACCTTGCTGAAGGGGAGCCTTGATGTAATTGGTAAAGTTACTGTGATAATATAACCTAGAGGTCGCATTTTTGAGCTGCGGAAACATCCTTTGCAAAAATGCAGGCTAAGACTATATACAATAGACCCCTATGGTCCAGGTCTTCCTTGAACCCTGTGCATAGCAAGAGCTTAGTGCATCGAGCTGTCTAGATATCTTACATCTCATAAAGTAGTCATGTTTAGTTGTTCATTTTAATAGGGATTTTATACAGTTAATGGAAATGCAGAACAAGATCCAATGGAACTGAAGCAATTCGTGTTGAACAAGGCTAGTAATGTGTCTAAAGAACTCTCCACCGTTATAGACAGAACAACGCTCGACTCTATATCTATTGCTCAGCTGAAACTGAGAGTACCATGGATTTGAGAATATTTTGAAAAAATAACGTTTTCGTGGTAGGTGATGCACTTCACCCATGACTCCTGATTTTGGTCAAGGTGGATGTTCTGCTTTAGAGGACAGTGCTATTATCGCAAAGTGCCTCGGAGAAGCCTTTATAAAACCAATAACAGAACAAGAAAACGATGAGTCTATGAAGATTAGAAAAGGACTCGAGAAATACGCTAAAGAGAGGAGATGGAGAAATTTTACTTTTATCAGTGCTGCTTATTTATCTGGTTTCATACAAGAGAGTGATAACATGATAATCAGTTTCTTAAGTCAATATTTTTTGGCTGGAGTCACTATATCAGTTACTCTAAGAATAGCTAACTTCAACTAACTGTTTCTTAGTAGCCTAATTGGATCCTTTAGAGGCTGTGAATATCCTTTATGGACTTTGTTTAACATCCATCTAGCATTCATGTTCTGGTTTAGTTGTGTCTAAGAATTGTAATACCGAAACGGATCCTTATTTTGCAATAATAAAATACAAGTTGTGAGCAACCAATTGTTTACTTCATCAAAGATCCAACAACATGAGTTGTATTTGGTGAAGTCTTCTTCGTCCTCTGAAAATTCTTGTGGGAATACAACAAAATATGAGTAACAAGTTACTCATTTACAATGAGCCAACCGTTAACATGTGACTTAGATATATTGAGGCGATCCTTGTTGAGTATGTAGCAAGAATTAATGAAAAATGAAGGGAAGATGAAAAGAGAGGAACTTGAAGAGTTGGAAACTTGAAAAATCCTCTTATGCTTTAGTGAAAATACATTTGTCCATCATCGGTGGTGGAAAGAAAAATAGGAGAGTTTAAATATAGAAACACTCCTATTAATTCTTAAAAGAGATGGAAAGAGGGACCTACCTCATGCCATTGTCGCCGCTCGGCTTCGGCTTCGTCTAATGATCGAGAGATTATTTTTTGGACAAAGATTGTTTTAATTATTTATTTATTTAATTAAATTGAATTAAGTTACCAACAATCGACTTTTTAGTTGATTATCCTGACCCGACTCGGATCCATACGACCCGTTTTATTTAAAATCTTTCCCGAATTTATTTCAATTTTCCACCATTGAAAATGAATGTTCCGAAAGTTTGCAACTTTAAGGAACAACCAAGACCGTTTGAAAGATTGCAAACTTTCATTAATGATCGTGTGGATTCTGAAAGGGTTGCAACATTTCGGAACCTGTTCCTCTTGCTTATAAATAGCATTTAATCTTCAAAATTTTTTCTTATGATTTTTTTTTTATTTCTTTTCTTCTTCTGCACAAATATTTGCTTCTGAATTTGCCTGTATAGAGAAACAGATCCACAATACAGAGAGATTGTGTGTGCTTCAATTTCTGCTGTATTGTTTGTTCTTAGTCCCTTGACTCCTGGTGGACGATTCACGACTCAAACCTTGACTGGTTTAGCAACATGAGATGGGATTCATTGTCGTACCTAAACCTTTCACATAATTCACTTACAGGACACGTAATATAGATCCTGTATAATATGTAGAACCCTGTATTTTTTTAGTATTTGCTTCGACTACTTATTTAGTTATTTCCCATCTCATCATATTTGTCCTTTTTTTCCCCTGTAGTTTTTTGTGGAAATTGGCTTAAAGACTTGGAAGTTTTTTAAACATCTATTTCTACTACAACTACATGAATGTGAAAAGTCTTGTGGAAAATTGTAGAGTGACTCACAAGTTTGAAAAATTCCACACGGTATCATTGAAGATACATTACATACTATTAAATCATGTCTTTAATTATTGTTTTTTTTTTTTTACTTTTAGGAAAACTTAAGCAGATGTAGGAGTTAAATCATGTCTTTAATTATTGTTATTTTTACTTTAAGGAAAACTTAAGCAGATGTAGGAGTTAAATCATGTCATTAATTATTGTTATTTTCTATTTTTGGGAAAAGGGACTGAAAAATATTTTTACTTTGGCTGAAATTTATGTTATGATATCAAATTTTATGGAGGACCTTTACCCCTACACTATTTAATAGTGTATTTTAAAAGTATATATGTGTCCGCGTAGACATATTATTATTTATAATAATGCAATATTTATGATGTTCACGTGGGCACATATATACCTTTAAAATGCACTATTAAATAGTGTAGGAGATAAAAGGTTCTTTCCAAAGTTCAGTATTGTTACAACAATTTCGATCAAAGTTCGGTTATATTTCAAATCTTTTTCCCTTTATTTTTCTCACTCGACTAAGTGAAGCAATAGTATCTCTCATTGGAAATTTGTTACAAGTTCTGCACCAAATTTTTCTACCGTGTGAATTACGTAAGGGGACCAATTCACATTGTCTTAGGTAACGCACTACAGAAATAGTTGATGACCTCGAAATGAACACAATATCTAAAGAAAAATTAGAACATAGCTGAGTATTAACTATTTTGTTAAATCTTTTGTCTTCCATATAGTCTTGTGTAACACTACAAAATACGAGTAACAGGTTGTTAGAATTGAGACTATTGTAGAGAATACGAGAAAAAAAGTATAATCAGGAACCTTCTGCAATCTCAAGATTGTGTTACTGTTTTGCCCTGATTTTTTTTTTTTACCATAATTGAGTTTTATTTTTGCCTTAAACGAAAATTAAAGTATTACCATAATTGCTTTTACTTTTTTTCTGAAAGGAAAATACAATTCTCTTCATATTTAGTTGATTCTTTCGTTCTAGAAAAATGTTTTGGAGTGACAAGGTTTTTGGAGTAGCTAGTTTTTTCCACAATGTAGTCGTTTATAGACCTTTGTTTATGGGAGTTTTATTCTCTCTACAGTTTCAAACGTTTTTCTTTACAATAGTTTTGATATAATAATATTTTGATTTTTAGTATTAGTTTTTGTTCTAATTTATTAACCATATGATTTGCAATTTGTAAGCTTCCGCATGACGCCCTAATCACCCCTTCACATACAGATCGTTAACTATGATCGGAAGATTCAACTAAAGAAAAGGAAGCCAGAAAGGAGAAAGAGTACTATATTGAATAAAAAAACTTTGTTATATAAGAAGACTATTTGATTTTTGTTAGTCTTGAGTTGTTTAAAAATGCCTAATACCACTCCTATTTATAGTTGTATATAAGGATGATTCTAGATACTAATAAATTAATCTAGACTATTCTAACCTCTTCCTACAAATATCTAAAACTCTGGGACTATCTAGATTTTTTCTAACTATAAATATTTAATTATCTAGAATATTAATATTTTTCTTAGATACAACAATACTAAAATATCTCTATGAACTTTAGAAAATTTTACTAAATATCTAAAATTATTTGTAACTTTGAAAAATAATCTTTATTTTTCACAAACTATTACTCATCCATGGACCACAATTTGTGTATTTAGTGATGCCAAAGTTGTATAATTTTATCTCAATTTATGCCAAAGTTGAGCAAAACAAATATTGTATAAAATGTTACTATCAACAAAAGACTGAAAAACTTGGTCAGTCTTTTTGGAAATAGACTTATGAGGGGTAAAGCAATCACTTTTATTTGTATGGATATTTTTCTTTATTTAATCCAAATAAATTTTTGGGCCGATGATATGAAACCTTCAAAATAGTAATAACTATATTGATATAATGACCAAAAAGCCATTTATGATAATAAAGATTTTAGGGTCATTTTTAGCATAAGTTGATATGGCATACAATAATAAAAAAGTGATTGATGGAGGTTCGTAAGAAAGGAGTCCAAAGTCATCAATTTGAATTTAATTAATGATGATCTTGTATCAAAATGATGTTCCACTTTATTTGGGAGCAAGGGCGGACCCACCTTATAGCAAGGTGTGTCACCGACACTGCTTCTTCGAATTTTTTTATATTTATATTCATATAAAACCTAAAAAACAGAATATGATTGCTATAAAATGAATTGTACTAGATGGTCACATAAGAGATCTTGGCCTATTTGTTGGGCGCATGGCTATGTGCAAGAGGTCGTGAGTTTGATCCTTAGCAGAGCAGACCCTTTTTTATGAATTTAATGTCATGAAAATATTTCATTAAGAGTTTCACTAGTTAACATAATCATGTTTATTAATACGTCTTGAGTAATTTTTGTTAATATATGTTATTATACTATTTATTTTAATATCAACACCGTTTACATAAAATACTGCGTACGCTACTGCTTGGTAGTGTTGTAGTTCGACGTTCTTTGTCTCTTTTATAACGTTTGATGTTGTTCTTTATAACTTTTTGGAATTTAAAAAATTTCTTTATATCTGACCAACTATTTCCAGGGAGATTTTCTTAGACTTTTTTTTTATACTTAAAATCATCTTCTATGACTCATAATTTTTGTATAACAAAAACAAAAATTAAAAAAAATATAGCACTTTAAGATTTCGATGAAACATGTTACCTTAGGATAAAATGTTCTTGACAATTTAGTGTATGTATCGAAAAGACGAACATTATCGAATGATCATATGTAAGCTTAATAAAATAGTTCAAATCTCGTGCGAAGCATGAATAATTTACCTAATTTAAAATAAAAGTAAAGAAAAAAGATTCCCCCTTTATATGTAATAAGTGAGAATTATATTTTATTTTTGCTATTTTATTTTAATTTTTATTTTATTTATTTCTAACTCAAACGAACACTAAAAAACAATTTCTTGATTTATCGAAACCACAAATAATTCTAATGAAAACTACAA
The DNA here is from genome assembly GCA_027705065.1 of Solanum peruvianum. Lineage (NCBI taxonomy): Eukaryota > Viridiplantae > Streptophyta > Magnoliopsida > Solanales > Solanaceae > Solanum > Solanum peruvianum. The sequence continues at coordinate 18,729 of JAKWJD010001313.1, read as the reverse complement.
CCCTCCAGTTTCCATTGAAGCACCACTGCCACCATCTCTTGAAGAGCAATCACTGTAGTGGCTACCTATTTAATATTTTCTGCAACTTTTGAAAATATAAAATATCCAACTTTGCTATGCTAGTAATCAATATTTGTTCTCAATAATAAGAAAAATAAATTAATAGGGGTAAATTTGTAATTTATTATTCCAATACATGTTTAATTAATATCCACATAACTTATTCGACATTCTAACATCATAACTTATACATAAATTTCCTCATTTCTTATGTTGATATTAATTATGTAGGACTACAAAAAACACAACCAAATGCTGTATAAAATTCATACATGAATAACTTTTAGATAATGTTTAAAATCCTACCAACCAAACATGGTATAAATTAGATTGATTTTTCTACCAAAAATAAAACTTCTACCAAACATAATAAAACTAATATATTTTTTTTGTACATGAATAAAATGTAAGTTATACAATAACCAAACATCGCCTTTGTGATGCCAACGCTGTATTATTTTCTCTCAATTTATGCCGAAGTTGAGCAAAACAAATATTTGGTACTATATCAACCAAGACTAAAAACTTGGTCAGTCGTTTTGGAAATAGAATTATTAGGGGGAAAGTACCCCATTTTATTTGTCTAGACATTTTTCTTGTCCTCTCTTTAATTTAAACCTATATATCCACTGTAATTCTTAATTTTGGGTTTTAAAAAGGTATAGTAAACGGAGATCTTATTTCTATGAGATAGAGATAGAGAGGTTACTTTTGAGGATAAAATACAAGTCATGAGATAGAGATAGAGATAGAGAGGTTACTTTTGAGGATAAAATACAAGTTATGAGATAGAGATAGAGATGTTACTTTTAATTTCTCACTTTTCTTAGTCAAGCAATAATATCTTTCATTGGAATTTGTTGCAAATTTACATTATTTTGCGTAACACAAGATAGTGGATGACCTCCAAAATGAAAACAACATTTAGAGAAAACAGATTGGTACTAGCAACCAAGACTTAAAAGACTTGAGAGTCTTAATGGAAATTGACTCAACATTATGGACAACTTTTTTCATTTGTTTGTCTGGATGTTTTACCTAACAGATAGACAAGTCAATAACAACAATAACATATTTAATATAATCTTATGAGTGATCTAGAGAAAAGTAGAGTATGCGACTATTTTATCTCTATGAGAGGTTGCTTTCGATAGACCTTCGACTCAAAATAAAGTATGGCATAGCATTTTGATGAAAGCAATATTTTATTTCCTACATGCATATGGTTAAACTATTTGTATTAACATCATATATGATTTTTAGAAATAAATTATTTTTTTTCATTTTATAAATTGTAAATAATAAAAAATATAATTCATTTAAGCTCTATCTACTAAAACATCTAAAAATTAAATCGTAAAATTTAAACACTAAAAATAAATTAAATTAAGAGTCTTTGTAAGAAAATAGCTCTCAATATCTTTTTTTCAATATATTTTATGTCTGAAGTTCAAATGAGTTGTTTGTGTGATATAGTTGTTGTGAACAACTATGAAACAGTAAAGTTGGTTGTTATGTGTTACACATGTTTCTGTTTTATGTCAAAAAAGATTTTTCTGCAGTGATATGGAGTGTGTATATATATATTACGATTATGATGATTGATTTTGCAACAACATCTTATTATTTGCTGAAAATAAGCATAAAGAAGATGGGAATTCTGTTTTTGTTTTATTCGCTTGTTTGTATTTTTTTGATAGTAAGTGAAAGTTTTACTTCTTCCTCTGTGATGATGCATCATCTTTGCTCTCCCACTGAAGCTTTTGCTTTGCTTCACTTCAAACAATCTTTTCAAATCTCTGACTTCCCTACATGTTTGGATGTTGATATCCCAAAAACAAAGTCTTGGAATGAGAGTAGCGATTGCTGCAGTTGGGACGGGGTCACTTGTGACTTGTTTACCGGTCATGTTATCGGATTGGACCTTGGTTGTAGTCTTCTTAATGGAGCTATTCATCCCAATAGCAGCCTCTTCCAACTCCATCATCTCCACACACTAAATCTTGCTTACAATCACTTCAATTTTTCTTCAATCCCCCATAACATTGGCCGGTTGACGAATTTGAGGCATCTCAACCTTTCTCGGTCTTCCTTTAGTGGAAAAATCCCAACAGAAATCTCACACCTTTTCAATTTGGTTTCACTTGATCTTTCTTCTACACTGGTGTATGGATTACAACTTGATGACACAACATTTGAAACAATGCTTCAGAACCTGACAAATTTGGAGGTAGTTTCTCTCTCTGCTATCAACATCTCATCTTCGATACCTGTGAATATTTCTTCTTCCTCCTTAAGGTACCTGGATCTTGAATCTACTAATCTGCAAGGTGTTATCACAGAGAGTTTTTTCCTTCTGCCAGAATTGGAAAATCTCAAATTGGGTTTCAATGATCTTCTCAAAGGAGTTTTACCAAAGATCCACCCAAGCAACAATACTCTGTTTGAGTTGGATATTTATAAAACAGGAATCTCCGGTGAGCTGCCTGATATAATTGGCACCTTCAGTTCCTTGAATAGCTTGAACATGCATGGATGTCAATTCTCTGGTTCCATTCCTGATTCCATTGGCAATCTTACACAAATTAGGTATTTGGATTTCAGTTATAATCATCTCACCGGCCATATTCCTTCCACAATCTCTAAATTGAAGCACCTCACAATTCTAGGTCTTTCGTCCAATTCCTTATCAGGTGAAATTCCCAATATTTTTTCTAACCTCCAAGAGCTAAGTTATTTAGATCTTTCTAACAACAGCTTCATCGGTTCTTTTCCTTCTACAATTGTAAGCTTGACACATCTTCAAGTGTTATACTTGTCAAGTAATTCCTTATCTGGCCCACTGCCTAATAATTTTAGCATGCTTCAAAATCTAACCGAACTGGGTTTGTGGAACAACTCACTGAATGGTATCATACCATCTTCGCTGTTTAGCCTCCCTTTGCTAGGTGAGTTGCGGCTCAATAATAATCGATTTAGTGGACTACCCAATGAGCTCAAAACAAACCCAACATTCGTATGCCTGGGTTTAAGCCATAATCAACTCAGTGTTTTTTTTCCTCAATCACTTGTGAATCTTACAAATCTTTCTACCCTTGACCTTTCATCAAATAACATCACCGTCGATGAGGGAATACAAATCACTTTTCCTAACCTAGAAACTTTGCAGTTATCATCATGTGAACTGAAGGATTTTCCACACTTCTTGAAAAATGTAAAGAAACTTTCGGTCTTGGATATTTCTAACAATAAGATTCGAGGAGAAATCCCAAACTGGTTTAGCGGCATAAGGTGGGACGAATTGATGTACCTAAATCTTTCACATAATTCTTTAACAGGCCACCTACATCAATTTCATTTCGATAATCTGAAGTTTCTTGATCTTAAATTTAACTCCCTTCAGGGTCCACTACCATCATCCATTTGTAACATGAACAATCTTGAATTTCTAGATTTATCACGCAACAACTTCAGTAACTCGATTCCAAGTTGCTTGGGAAGCATGTCTAGTCTAAAAGTGTTGGACTTAAGAAGGAACAATTTCACAGGGAGTATTCCATCATTATGTGCGAAGAGCACTTCTTTGATTACCGTTGTCTTGAATGACAATCAATTTGAAGGAACTCTGCCTTTCTCGTTGATCAACTGTAGTAATTTAGAAGTTGCTGATATGGGGAATAATGCAATAAATGACACATTTCCAGCTTGGCTAGGAACACTTGAAGAACTGCAGGTCCTAATATTGAAGTCTAATTTGTTCCATGGACCAATTAGTTCTTGTCAGAGTACACTTTGCTTTCCCCAGTTGCGAATTTTTGATCTTTCGCATAACCAATTCAGTGGCTCACTTCCAGTAAAAATCTTTGGAAACTTCAAGGCAATGATTGAATTAGATTGTGAAGACACAGGAGAGATTGAGTATATGGAACCACATATGATTTCATCGTACACATCGTATGAGGATTCTGTGAGTTTTGGTGATCAAAGGCCAGGACATTGAGCTAGAAAGAATCAGCACAATTATGACAACCATAGACCTCTCTCGAGCAACCATTTTGAAGGTGTCATTCCAAAAACACTAAAGGATCTCAGCTCACTTTGGCTACTCAATTTATCCCATAACAATCTCATAGGTCACATTCCAATGGAATTGGGGCAATTGAATAAGCTTGAAGCGTTAGATCTCTCCTGGAATCGTCTCACAGGAAGATTCCAAAGGAATTGACAACAATGAAGTTTCTAGCAGTCTTAAACCTCTCTCAGAATCTTCTTATTGGATCGATTCCTCAAGTTCTACAATTCAACACATTTGAAAATGACTCGTATGGTGGTAACCTTGATCTATGTGGTCCTCCTTTATCAAAGCAATGTGGACGACTGATCCATCCCATGTTCCTCAACCATTGAATATGAAGACGAGTCATATTTTTTTAGTGGATTTACGTGGGAATCAGTAGTCATAGGCTACAGCTTTGGACTAGTTGTTGGAACTGTTGTGTGGAGCCTCGTGTTTAAATACCGTAAGCCAAAATGGTTTGTCGAATTTTTTGAAGGCATTTATCCCAAGAAAATGAGAAGGTCAATGAAGAGAGCTCAGAGACGACGCACTTAATGGAAGAATGCAAGAGTGAACTTTTCTGTTTTTTTTTAGTTATCTTTTTGTTGTTTGTATATGTGCTTGATAACAATATAATTGCATGTGTTATTTTGTGAATTTCCACTGGATTAAAATAAGTGTTCTTGGTCTTTGCTTTCAAACTTAAAATTAAACTAAAAATAAAACATAACTTTCCTTTTTACTAAAACAATTTTTTTAATTACATTCTTGAGTTTAATAAACTTGAACATGTTGGTAATATCATCTCAATTAATAATACTAAAAATGATGGATTATAAATTGATAATTATGATGTCTTCACTCATGAATTGAGAGAATGAGCAAAGCTGTCATGATATGAGCTTGATTTGAATAATTTGTGTAGTTGAAGGAATTTGTCCCAAAAACAATAGAATAACCATCATCATAATTCTCCATTCCATGTGCCATTAGTTGCCATACTAAACTTCCTTCCATTGTTCCACCTTCTTTTGCAAAATTATACACATTACTATAGAATAACCAGCAAGTACTAAAGGTTTCTTTAATATATTTCTTGCATCTTCCCAATGACTTGTTATCCACTTTTCCATCCACACCAATTGTGCTTCATCACTTTGTCCAGATACCCTGTAACCATCGATATAAATAAATATTTAAACATATGAAATTGTACGTACATGAAAGATCATGTAAAAACTACGTACCATTGGTTTGTTGGGTTTTATTTGCCCTGATTTCTTACCATAAATAGGTTTTCCTTTTAGGAAAAGGTTTTGAATTGACTATTCTTTTTCTTTTGGTAGGAAAAGGTTTAGGACTCTATAAATAGAGGCATGTTCCTTCTAACTTAATTAGCATTCACAATGTAGTTTTAAGGGTTTTGAGAGTTTTGGTTAGAGGGAGAATTTGTGAACCTCTCATGTATTCCGAGTGAATTGGTTGAGGTTGTTTCCCTCTGTATTTTGTACTCTCATGTTTATAGTGGATTGCTCATCTCCTTTGTGGACGTAGGTCGATTGACCGAACCACGTTAAATCTTTGTGTCTTTTGGTATATTTCTCGTTGTCTTCTTACTCGTGGTCTTTCGAGGTTTGCTTTGCTAGCTTCCGCATTTACACCTGCTTATTTATGATCCTAACAGGTGGTATCAGAGCCAGATTCAATGATGGAGTCAGGTGTAGTGGTTCGATAATCGATGATTGAACCAAGTTAGAAAGAGGTGTTCATCTTGACGGGTGTAGTTCTAGCCACAACCTTTTTGACAGTAATGAAGATTTTGTTGGAGAAATTGTTTCAGAGAGGTTCTCTGTGTTGAGACATAAATTTTGTAAAGGAGATTATGGAGAGGAGAAGCAAGTTGTTGAAGATTAAGTAAAGAAGGTGGACAAATTTATTTTGTAAGAAATTCAGGCCAAGGGGAGAATTGTTGGGTTTTATTTGCCCTGATTTCTTACCATAAATAGGTTTTCCTTTTAGGAAAAGGTTTTGAATTGACTATTCTTTTTCTTTTGGTAGAAAAGGTTTAGGACCTCTAAATAAGGCATGTTCCTTCTAACTTAATTAGCATTCACAATGTAGTTTTAAGGGCTTTGAGAGTTTTGGTTAGAGGGAGAATTTGTGAACCTCTCATGTATTCCGAGTGAATTGGTTGAGGTTGTTTCCCTCTGTATTTTGTACTCTCATGTTTATAGTGGATTGCTCATCTCCTTTGTGGACGTAGGTCGATTGACCGAACCACGTTAAATCTTTGTGTCTTTTGGTATATTTCTCGTTGTCTTCTTACTCGTGGTCTTTCGAGGTTTGCTTTGCTAGCTTCCGCATTTACACCTGCTTATTTACGATCCTAACAGGTCAATGTATGAACGGATTGTAGCAAAATCAATTTCATTGATAAGATGGTTACTAATGAAATTTGTTCCAACTTGATACCCAGGATTCACTGATTTCCTTTCAGGAATTGAATCACCATAAAATCCTTCAATTCAACTTCCAATTTGTTATCTAATGACTTCACAAAACTCGCCATTTCTTGAACCCAACCCTATAACAATATTCATAAAAAACGTCACTCATAAATTTAATATTGCTAAAATTAAACTTAAATGTGGAACTTACATTAACAGTTTTTCTTGAATCATCAGCTTGATCGCGAGGCTCATTCATAAGTTCCCATGCCATAATTGTTGGATCGTCTTTGTAAGCAACTTTAGTGATAGTATTCACCCTTGTAACAACTTTCTCTAACAATTTCATAATATTATTTATAAAAAAAAAGTTTTTTATATGTATTAAATAATAATTACCGCATGAATACTCAGGAGCCACTCGACACTTTTGCTTTGCAAAAGAAGCCTTTGCAACGTATACTCCTGCTGAGTTCAATGAAGATTTGTTCATGGAAAACACAACACAACAAGGATTGCAGAACTGGAAAACTAATGTTGAAAATGACACTCGACAAGGTGTTGACTTTGAAGAGTGTTCTGTATGTCTCTACTATTAGGAATGTAGTTTCCGCTGCACTGATCATTAAGAACAATTTTAGTGTGTCCTAGTTAGTGACAATATTGTAATAAGTATGAATGATATGTTCTTAGGAAAGAGTTGCCTCAATGAGGGCCTCTTCAAACTGAATGTAATGATTGTTGACAATATTAATAAGAATTCTGCTTCTGTTTACTTATTGGAGTTAAATGATTCATGGCATATCCGTTTGGGACATTTAAGTTATAAAACCTTGCGAAAATTGTTTACTTTAAAAGTATTGCCTTATTTTAAATAAGATAAATCGAAATGCGAAATTTGTGTGGAAAGTAAGTTTGTTAAACATCCTATAGGTCTGTTAAAATAAATTTAAAACCTTTATACTTAATTCACACAGATATATTTGATATGAAGTCGACACCATCTCGTGGTGGGAAAAAGTATTTTATAACTTTTTTGACGATTGCAGTTGATTCTGTTACGTATATTTGATTAATAGTAAGGATGAAACAATTGATGAGTTTAAGCAATACAAAAATGAAGTGGAGAATAAAGTGAATCTAAAGATAAAAATGATTCAGAGTGATAGCGATGGAGAATATGAATCTTCTTTTGAAGAGATATGCTTGGAATATGGTATTATTCATCAAACTACTGCACCTTATGCACCACAATCAAATAGTTTGGCGGAACAGAAAAATAGAACATTAAAGAATGATGAATACATTGATAATCAGTTCTGATTCACCGCGAAATCTTTGGGGGAGTCCATCCTTATGGCTAATACGATATTCAATAAGGTGCGTCGTATCAAAACACAATCAATTCCATATGAGTTGTGGAAATGAAGGAAACACAACTTGAAATATTTCAAAGTGTGGGGTGTCTAAATTGGACCTGTCACGCCCCGAGCCTACACCCTGGGCGGAATTGGCACTCGAAGACTCTGGCCTCGAGCGGACCCTTGGTCTGACTTACTTAACTCAGCAGAAGATAATAATCATATCTATCACATCAATGAACATAACTAAACTGAAAAAGGATGTAATAATTGAGAATGTTTAAAACTGAAACATTCACTTGGCCAAAACTAGCAACCCAAGTCTTAACAATAAGAGATAATATTAAAAGACTCAAAGGACTAACATCTGATTGTCAATCTATGGAGCCTCTGGAACTGAGATGGATGTTGGACAAACCCCACAACATCCTAATGAATTAAACAACAAAACAAGTAAAAGAATCCTATGGAATGCAAGGAGGCTCACCAACTTACTCTGGAGTGACCAATTATATCAACGGTGCGCTGGATGTCGATCCTTGTTACCTGCGTCTGCATCACAAGCCAACCGTTCAATACATTGAATGTACGAGTATGCGAGTTGGAATGGTAAATAATACAACGTACGCTTGAAAGGAGAATATGAAGAACTTACCTGACTTAACTCAACTCTAGAATACCGAACTCATTTTAATATGAAACAATTTTAAAACAAGTGCAATATAAAGAAAAGTTGTTTAAAACATGTTGTCAACTCTTTATGTATTGCAAAGATACAATATAACTCTGAGGTGTATGTAAAAATACAAATAATTGTATATAAAATTCATTTAACTTCTGTGGAAGTTTTCTCTAACCGATAACCATCACTTAGGAGTTATGGTGATGATACAATATTTTGCCTCACGCTGCCAAGGCCGTCCTATTCTGTGCCATTGGTATAGAACCTGAACTACTAAGTGGATCCACTAGTCTATGCTAAAAAGCACTACAAGAATCGTCTAAAAAGTTGACCATTTTCTACCCATGGTGGCTACATGGTTTATGGGGGTTGGGAGTTATCTGAACTCTCCCCATAAAGGTGCTCAATACTACTCCCAAAAATATTATTATATTAGCTCTTATGTTTTTAAAACATACTTACTTCTGTGGTTTGAGATTAGTGCTTAAAGGATATCTTGGAAATCTTAGTTTCCTTGCTTGTTTTATTTAAAAAATTATTATCTTTTATGTAAACTAGTCTAAGGGCTCTTTGAAAATCTCAGTTTTCATTCTCATTAAATTTGAACTCTTTCTCATAAAGGTGCTCAATACTACTCCAAAAATATTATTATATTAGCTCTTATGTTTTTAAAACATACTTACTTCTGTGGTTTGAGATTAGGGATCAAAGGGTATCTTGGAAATCTTAGTTTCCCTGCTTTTTTATTTAAAAAAATAATTAATCTTTTATGAAAACTAGACTGAGGGCTCTTTGGAAATCTCAGTTTCCATTCTCATTAAATGTGAAAACATTTTGTACTTCTTTGTGATACTCAGTCCCTATGTACTACTTTGAAGAAAAGACTTCACTTTACTATGAACTAAACTCAAACTTAGGTCTTAAAACGACGTTAAAACATTTGTGAAAGACTTATGAAACTTGAAATGAACTTATTATCATTATCTTTACTCTTTACTCAACTTGATCTTTAAGTCTTAAAGAAAAGTTAAAAGCATTTGGAAAAGACTTTCTGAAAAGACTCTAAGAACTTTCTAGACTTGACTCTTAACTTTCCTTGAATTTGAAGTTATAGATTCAAGGTTTCAATTAATATTTCTAGATGATTTCTATATGATTAGAAGTTATTAAGAAAATTTAGAATCATTAGGAAGTGTTAAAACACTTTAGAAAGGCTTAAACGAAATGAACTACGAAAACTGGATGAAAAATACCGATTCAGGCATATTTGGAGGGCGCCGTGCCAGCCTCACTTGACTGAGGCTCCCTTTGGAAGAACTGTAGCAAGCCACCCTGGTCCCACTGGCGCAGATGGGGCACGCCGTGCCTAACCCTCTGCAGATATGCCTGACAAATTTTTCAACTCGTTTCTTATCTTAAATCGTTTTAACTCATTTCTTTTTCTCACTTTCACTTTAAGATTCATGTACCCACATCATATATACAAGGATATAACCCAATGAATTCAATAAACAACACTTAGATCATCAAGGAACTCCTAAATCTCAACTTATGTTCAAGAACAAAAGCAATTCAAAAACAACATTCAAGAAAATTCAAAATCCAATCTTTTTAAGATAAAATCACGTTGAATCAAACATGATTGGCACGTGGGTGAAAAAACCCAATGTTGAGATAGACTCACATAATAGATCGAAGTAAATCCTTGGCAAAACCAGTATCAATCTAGAACGATCTTGGTCAATCTTGCCTTTTTCTTCTTCTCCTTTCTCATTAGCCCTAGCATGAAAATTTCCAACTTCTTAAATTGATTATGTTCTTATTTGGCCCATCTTAAGCTCCTAAAAATGGATTTAAATAATAGGATAGTGAAAAGACTATAATATCTTTTAAAATCCTGGATTTGGACATTTTTCTTAATCTGATAGCCCAACTTCCAAAGTGCATAACTCACTCATATGAAGTTAAAATTGCAGAAACATGGCGGTGTTGGAAATATCATTCCAAAAGCTTACCATATCCTGAGCTAGAAGTTATGACCATTTGAAGTTGACCAAAAACTCTTTTTTCAACTTTTTTAAATTTCTAGATTTTCTTATACTTTCCAAAATAAGTATCTCCAGATTTTAAACTCCTTTCTAGTTATGTCTAGTCACGAGATGTTACGAGAACCAAAACGGTAGATTGTGTATTTATTGAACATGTTGTGAACAGTTAGGCCTGACGATTTTGATTCACAAATATAATAATCCTGAGATTCATGTTAATATGATAATTGAGTAAGATAAAACAAAGTTTTTTGAACATATTTATCCGTATAAAACTGAATGTGAATCGACAAACGAAAGACTTAAACGACTACGAGAAAAATCAACAGAAAATACACTACCTTAGTGAGGATACTAGGCGTAGCACTCGCCAACGGAAATCCACTTCTAGCGGATCAGATTTTCTGGCACTGTTGCTTAAAAATGAACCTCAAACATTTAAAGAAACTATTTCTTCATCTTAGTCAACTTATTAGAAAGAAACAATCAATAGCGAGATCGAATCAATTTTAAGTAATCATACTTGGGAATTGGATGATCTTACTCAAGGAATAGGCCTTTAGAATCAAAGTGAATATTTGAAAGGAAAAATGAAAGTTGATGGGACTATTGAAAAATATAAGGCTAGAGTTGTAGTCAAAGGATACAGACAAAAGGAAGGTCTTAACTACTTTGACGCGTACTCTCCAGTGACAAAGATAACATCAATTAGAATGTTAATAGCACTAGCGGAAGTGCATGGTCTTAAAATCCACATGGATGTAAAGAAAGTCTTGTTAAATGTTGGAGAGTTAGAGAAAGAAATTTGCATGGAACAACCTAAAGGGTTTGTAGTTCCTGGTAAAGAAGATAAAGTGTGCAGACTTGTGAAGTCGCTTTATGGGTTCAAGCAAGCACCCAAACAATGACATTCTAAATTTGACCAGACAATGTTGGCAAATGAATTCAAAATTAATGAATGTGATAAGTGTGTTTACATTAAAAATGTTCCAAATTATGAAGTCATTATTTGTCTGTATGTTTATGACATGTTAATAATAAGTAAATTTATTGACGATATAAATGCTACTAAGCACATGTTGTCTAGAAAGTTTGATTTGAATAACTTAGGAGTTGCTGATTTGATCTTAGGGATCAGGATTCTCAAAACTCCTCACGGACTAGCATAATCTCAATCTCATTATATTGAAAGAGTATTGGATAAGTTCAAGTACATGAATTTCAATGTTGTCAAAACTCCAATTGATTTAAGTTTTATATTTCAAAAGAATGCAGGTGAAACTAACTCTCAATTGGAATATGCAAGAGTAATGGAAAGTGTTGCAAAGTTTGATGTATATTATGAATTGTACGCGACCAAATAAAGCGTATGCTATTAGCAAACTGAGTCGGTTCACTAGTAATTTGACTCTAACTCACTGGATGGCAATGAAACGTATGTTGGGGTACCTGAAACATACACAACACTACGTTTTGAAGTATAATAAATATCTTGTTGTGATTTAAAGATATAGTGATGCAAATTGGATCACCGAGTCAAATGAAGTAAAATCTACAAGTGATTATATGTTTACACTTTGTGGAGGAACAATCTCTTGGAAATTGTTCAAATAGACATGTATCGCTCACTTAACAATAAAATTTGAATTTATTGTTTTAGATAAGGCTGGTGAAGAAACTGAATGGCTCCAGAATTTTCTAGAGGATATTTTATTTTGGCCCAAACCTGTGGGACCTATTTGAATACATTGTGATCGTCAAGCTATAATAGCTAGGACAGGGAGCGTCATGTACAACAGAAAGTCTAGTCAGATAAGACGGAGACATAACATCATAAGACAACTGCTCTCTAGTAGAACTATCACAATAGATTATGTGAAGTTAAACAATAATGTGTTAGATCCACTAACGAAAGGCCTAACAAGAGAGGCAATTTAAAGAACATCTAAGGGAATGGGGGTACGGCTTAGGACAAGTCATCATGACAGTAACTCTATCTAGCAGACTAGAGATCCCAAGAGCTATATTCTAGTAGAAAAATAAAGTTGTGACTGGTGGTTCAACATTGTCAATCAACTCAATTTATTATCATGATGAAGACAATGTTCAGAAACAAGGTTAAGACATTAAGACTTGTGAATGAGTTAATAAAGCTTAGAGTTTTTAATGATTTGCTAAGTTTGACATATTCGACCAAATAATGTATCTACGAGATGACATAGTTAGAAATCACCTATGTGAGTGTCAAGTGTAAGCCGCTTCAAAGAGAATTTTATGTCAAAAGTCTATTCTCTATATACTCATAAAACCAGGAGGTGTTCATGGTTGAAACTAACACAATTGCAAGAACCATAAACGGTAAAAAGCTAATTTAATGACATATGGTTGTCTAGGTATACATCAAAACTCGATAGTTCAAAGATATCGCATCTACCGATTGACTGAGTATGTTCGACATATGTTCACTACAGAAAGTCCAAGGCAAAACCTACTTATCCAGATGCAGTTGGTCCTTTCTTGTAAAGTACACATTTTTTCGTGCATTTCTTCTGTTATAATCATTCTCCATTCATGTGTGGAACTGTTGGGTATGTATCAAAAGATGAAAAGAAGAGCAACTTGGAAAGTTGAGAACTTGAAGAGAAGGGAACTTGAAAAGTCCTATTATGCTTTAGTGAAAAGGCATTTGTCCCTCATTGGTGATGGAAAGAAAAACAAGAGAGTTTAAATATAGAGTCACTCTTATTAATTGTTAAAAGTGTTGAAAAGAGGAACCCCCTCGAGCCGTCATCGTCACTCGCTCGGCTTCAGACTTAGAAATGTTTCTTTGTGTACTTTACTGTTGTTGAGTGGTTAGCTGATACCAGAGTTTTGAGTATCAATACGCTGGTGATTGAGATCATTTTATCCAAACTTCGGATACTAGAGGGAATAATTTCCTTAAGAGGATATTGTGCATTCAGTGGGCTTGATCTTTTACGTTCTATCTTTTTCCAAATTCTGGTATGTTCGCAGATTTAGTTGTTGTTAATTAATTTTTGTTCTTCTTAACTTACTGATTGATTAAACTTTGGTTACTTTGTCTTTCTACAAAGTTATTTCTAGCCGCCTTAAACCTCTCTCAGAATCTTCTTATTGAATCGATTCCTCATGGTCTAAATTCAACACATTTGAAAATGACTTGTACTGCGGTAACATTGATCTATGTTGAACGAGTGGTTCATCCCATGTTCCTCAACCACTAGAGTCGGAATATGAGTCATATTTTTTAGTGGATTTACGTGGGAATCAGTAGTCATAGGCTACAACAGTGGACTAGTTGTTGGAACTATTGTGTGGAGCCTCGTGTTTAAATATTGTAAGCCAGAATTATTTGCCCAACTTTTTGAAGGCATTTATCCCAAGAAAATGAAAAGGTATAGAAGATGGACTTTTCTGTTTTTTTTAGTTTTCTTTTTGTTGTTTGTATATATGCTTGATAACAATACAATTGCATGTGTTACTTTGTGAATTTCCACTGGATTAAAATAAGTGTTCTTGATCTTTGCTTTCAAACTCAAAATGAAAACATGTGGACATATAACATAACTTTCCTTTTTACTAAAACAATTTATTCAATTACATTCTTGTGTTTAATTAATCAACTTCAACATGTTTGGTAATATCATCTCAAATTAATAATACTAAATATGATGGATTATAAATTGATTATTATGATGTCTTCACTCATGAATTGAGAGAATGAGCCAAAGCTGTCATGATATGAGCTTGATTTGAGATAATTTGTGTAGTTGAAGGAATTTGTCCCAAAACAATAGAATAACCATCATCATAATTCTCCATTCCATGTGCCATTAGTTGCCATACTAAACTTCCTCCCATTGTTCCACCTTCTTTTGCTAAATTATACACATTTCTATACACATTACTCATAAATATATCTCTTGATCCTTCACCTGATCTACTAGACTTTCCAAATTCAGCAAGCACTAAAGGTTTCTTCAATATATTTCTTGCATCTTCCCAATGACTTGTTATCCACTTTTCCATCCACACCAATTGTGCTTCATCACTTTGTCCAGATAACCTATAACCATCGATATAAATAAATATTTAAACTTATAAAAATGTACGTACAGATTCGAAAGATCATGTAAATACTACGTACCATTGATCAGTGTATGCATGGATTGTAGCAAAATCAATTTCATTGATAAGATGGTTACTAATGAAATCTGTTCCAACTTGATAACCAGGATTAACTAATTTCCTTTCAGGAATTGAATCACCATAAAATCCTTCCATTCCAACTTCCAACAAGTGTTTGTTGTCTAATGACTTCACAAAACTCGCCATTTCTTGAACCCAACCCTATAACAATATTCATCAAAAACGTCAATTATAGATTTGATATTTCTAAAATTAAACTTGAATTTCAAACTTACATTAACAGTTTTTCCTGAATAGTCAGCTTGATCGCGAGGCTCATTCATGAGTTCCCATGCCATAATTGTTGGATCGTCTTTGTAAGCAACTTTAGTGATACTATTCAACCTTGTAACAACTTTCTGTAACAATTTCATAATATTAATTATAAAAAAAAGTTGCTTATATGTATTAAATAATAATTACCCCATATATACCTCAATGTGATTCTTCAAGTATTTTTTGAGTATAGGATGAGTATAGAATTCATCGTCATTACTAATCTGGGCTCCTGCATTACGCGCCCACCAAACATATTCAGCTTTTCCTCCAAAATCATTCCATTGATTTACAAAGCTCAATATTAAACGAACACCATATTTCTTAGCTTCCGCGATCACAAAATCCAAACCCTAAATTTAGAAACAAGTAAGGGACTCACATGCATTACAACGCGATAATGCAAAAAAATAAAATCATTGATACTATAATAAACAAATGTCCTTTACCTGAAAAACACGTTCATCATAAACACCAGGTGATATTTGTAATGCTCTATCACCTCCATCACTAAAAGCCCAAGTACGACAAACAGAAAGACCAGCGGTAGAAGCATCTTTAAGAACCTCAGTGACTTTGTACCTTTCAGCAGGGTCAGCAGCAACATGCATCAACCAATATGAGTTGAAACCATTGAATAGAAAAGGAGATCCATTGAGTTCAAAATGAGAATCTTTAACTCCTATAAACCCCGAATTCGCTTCACAAGCAAGAGCTAACAACAAGAGAAAGAGCCCAGAAATACAACTTCTTCTATGTGTATAAGACATTTTGTATAATGAATAATAGATGTTATATGTGTGATAGGTTAGATGTCACCTTTTATAGTGTGTTGAAGATAAGGAAATTTACTAAAAATAGCAAAACTTGCAAAAACTAAAAAAAAATCCTAGTGGATATAATTGGTTATTTTGAAAAAAAATGTTTTTGTTCTTAAAAGGTATGATGGGATGTTGATTTTTTGTTGATAGAAGAATTAAGGCAGTTATTTAGTTAAGATAGAAAGATAGGTCTATTGAAAGATTTTATAGGGTAAATGAAAAAGAAAAAAATATGGAAAACATTAATTGATTGGTTTTTAAGGTTTGTTGAGTGTGGATTTGATGATGAAATAATATAATGGAAACGTGTACTCATAGTATTATATTTAATTTAATGCAATGAACTCTTCCATAAATTTTAATTTCAAATACAAATGCAAAACATGTACACTAAACTAGTAGTAATAATGAAATACCAAAACTCATATATTAAATTATCAATTAGTTTGATTCGTGGAAAATAAGTTGATTTTTTTTACTTTTTATTAGTATTTGGTAAGAAAGAAAAGAAAATTTATCAACATATATAGTAATGGAACATAAATTTATGTGGGGCCTCGGGGGTAATAAATTTTGTGAAAGAGTATATTTATGTTCATAAATTTATCAAATACGTATAAATATTGAATATAGAAGTTAATTATTGTCACTTAAAATTATTATTATAAAATTCACAATTCATAAAATTAAAATCTTAATTTCGCCTCATATGGATCATACGATACTACAGAGTTAAATTAGTGTTTTAAGTAAGGCACGTGTTAATTTTACCCGCTACAATAATTATATTATAATCAATTTTGAGGATGTCAATCTATTTGTCCATTGAAGTTTTTACTTCATGGCCTATCTCAACGTATAACTGATAGTAAACGCATAACTTTATTCTTAACCATGTCCATCAAGCATAAATATCTGTTTCTTCGTGGATCTTCCGTAACATTATCCAACAAAATTGTTATCTCTTATCTTTAAGGTTGGTTTTTAAATTATAACATATAATATTTCTTTATATTAAAAACTAGTATAACGTTAATTATATTTGGTCACACTTTGTTTTATTTTTCATGATCGTGTAAAGCGCGAATAAATTCACTATTAACTACACACTTGGTCCACACATTTCAATGATAAAAGATTCTCAAGTCTTGATTAGAAATAAGAAATTTATTCAATTACATTTTATTTATTTCTCTCGATCGCATAATACGCTGAGAATTCTGAAAGTCTCAATTAGATATAAGAAATTTATTGAGGGCAATTGCTTTGCCCCTAACCCTCCTAGTAGTCAAAAGAAGGTGTCTCAATTGAGCCCATGTAAAAGGTAAATATTTTCTTGGATTATAAATTGGATGTATTAATTGAGGTGGGCATTCAATAATTGCATTACTTGTTGGACTCATAAAATATGCTATTGATAGCCTTTGCTTCTCTTTATTCACCACTGCCCTATGTATAACACTCTTTAATCTTCCATTTGTCCAAGCCTACAAGAAACACAAAGGTTTAATCATAATTACCCAAACAATCTATAAAAGTTAAAAAACGTACGTGTTTGATACGATAAAAGTCTTTTTTTTTCATAAAAATAAAATACATATTCTCTAGTGTTTGGTTAGTGATGAAATTATTACGTTTTCACTAGTTTTTCTTAAATTATATGTAAGATAATATAAGTTAAAATAATTATAAGGAAATCCAGTAGTGACGGAAGTCAACGTTTGAATTACTGGAAAATTTGAAATTAGCTATGAACTTTATCATCAAGACATCCAGGGGCGTAGTTACGTACTGTTCAGGTGTTCAATTGGACATCCTTCGTCGGGAAATTATATCATATATTCACAAGTAAAATATATATAAAATGCTTAAATAATGTATTTTGAACACCCTTAACACAACCAGGTGTTGTAGCTTAGTGGTTTAAAGGTGCCTTGAAAGAGCCAAGTTTTTAAGCATTTTTGAGTTCAAATCTCGCTAGCAGTAGCTTTAAGCCCCTTCTTTTAAAAATTTCATGTATATTTTCAAATTTTTATTTTATTTTATTTTTTCAAAATATTTCATGTATATTACGTATTTTTTTAAAAAAAATCATGTATATTACGTACTTTTTTCAAGAATTTCATGTATATTATGTAGTTTAATTTTTAAAATTTCTAGTGCACTCTTTTATCTTTTTTTTAAAAAAAATCAGGTATATTACATACTTTTTTTATGTATGTTACGTAGTTTAATTTTTAAAATTTTTGGTGCACTGATTCATCCAAAGAAAAAATGTACTCGTATACAATTCTTGCACACCCTTTTTGAAATTTCTGACTACGACACTAAAGACATCGTTAAATTGCTCGAAGCTAACAAATTTTCTTGATCGTCCTTCCGTAGATAAATAGAATTAGCGATAAATTTTATTGTTTGAGTAAACATAAGAGAGAGATTATGACCTCAAGGGTGTCACCAATATTGATGACAAATGAATTTGGAAGAGGCCTAACTCCAATCCATTGCTTATCATCTTTGAGGACTTGAAGGCCACCAACTTGATCTTGATGCAATATAGTTAAAGTTTGTGGGTCTGAATGGATCCCTATACCAACAATCTTCTCTGGGAGAGGACAAGGAGGATATCTACTAACCCTAAAATAAGTTGCTTCTTTTTCTTCAAAATTTTTGCTAAAGAAAAGTCATCTTCAAGGCCTAATCCATGTGCCAACATTTTAAATATAACCATTCCTAGCTTGTCCATTTCTTTCATGTACTCAATCATT
>JAKWJD010001312.1:0-46394 GCA_027705065.1 Solanum peruvianum | reverse complement strand
GATTTTAAAGCAAATAAATAAACAAATTTTCTGAATCATATTTTTCTAAATTGAGTACAAGGACTATGTTCTTCTAAGCTATGAAGGGTGCTTAACATCTTCCCCTCAAGTAACCAAAACCCTTACTCAAAACCTCACTGGTTTTGCAAATCAAAAACAGAATTTACATTTACATAAAAAATGGTTTTCCTAATATTTTCCTTAAATTTAGGTGGCGATTCTAAAAAAACATAATATTTTTTTTTTAAAAAAAATCAGAGTGTCAGCCATATTCTGTTGTGAACTTTTTTGGCTTGTTCGAAATAGGGGTGCAACATCTTGGTGACTCTGCTGGGGACCTTACTTAAGTTTTAACCATAGAAAACTTTATTTAGGAATTATACTGTTGATGACTTGTTTATTTCTGTTTGTTTGCTCTTCCGAATTGACATACAGTTTTGACTAAAAGATCGCAAGTGAAATCCAAGCTTGTGTTCCTTATATATTTTAAAACACTTCTTGTTATTGCTTTTCTTATATTGTCATTTGCATATTCTATCGAGTCTTGGTCGTACATGCACACACTTTGTTCCTTTGCTTCTCCGAAACTCTCTTTGGATTCATTAGTTTCAGAGTTGGTGCAATTAAAATAGTTCACCTTCTCGTAATTACTCAGTCCCACTCTCAATCATCTAGCAAAATAACCTTACTCTTAGAATTCGTCGTGTTGTATAACTTAGGCAAGACAATATACGGTATTGTCATTGCACTTAGGAAACCACCCAAATGTCAAAGACTTTATTCTTTAAAACTCAACAACATAAACTTTGTGTGAAATTGATATAAATTATCCAAGCTTAAACACTTGACGGATATGGAGAAATAAAATCATCCTACCCTTTACCCTTTTTTTCATATGTAAATCAATCAAAACCTTTCTAGCATCCGGATGATAACTGAGGTCCCTTGAACTTTGAAAGAGTGTTGGGGTAAAGTCCGAGTGGCATACGGAGCTGAGATCATGCCACACTTAGGGTCATTAATTGATCTATTGGATGTGGAGGCAAACAAGTCACTCATTAATATAATGATTGAATTTTGGCAGCCAACAATAGTGACTTTCCAGTTCGTAGATTTTGAAATCACACAAACATTGGAGGAAATAAGTCAAATTGCGGATTTAGTGTTGGCTGGACGAGCACCCTTGGCCCCACGCACTATATCAGTAACCGATTTTCTCCAGTCCTTGGGTTTAAGGGTAGGCCCATGTTTGCGAACAGTTGACGAGGGATGGGTTAAAGTTAGACTATTTGTTTAAAGGTTCAGTTGCCGAGAAAGCTATGATAGATTCCAGCAGGAACTTTTCATCTCTAGGGTTGGTTGGAAAAGGTTAAGGTCTATTGTTTTCGTGATGGATTTTTTTGTGTATTATGATTCCTGAAAGAAAAGAGGTTGTGTCGACGTCAACTTACTGTGTATGGTCATATTCATGTTTAGGGGACCTGTTAGAGTGACCATGGAAACCATGATCTTGGTAGAAATGTTTCGATCATTATCCCTTTACTGTAGAGGATATGATCACTTCAAGAAAAGTAACTTGTTGTTGCAGATTTGGACGCTTGAACTCTTCTATCAGAAAGGAGCAGAAAATGTCACTGAAGCATTCTCACATAACAAGATCAGGAATCATGCGATAATATTGAGCATGTGGGATTCCCCCAAAAATGAAGAAGGTTGGCGTATTTTCCTGACCCACCTCACAGGGAACGATATTCAATGGCAACTACCATGGGTCCATGGCCGAACTTTGTTGAGAGATAACAGGCCTATTTTATTGAGTTTATTAGGTTGGAAGGCTTCCATCCCTACACACCTTTAAGAGTCCTCCAATAGGTTAGGATTATCCAAGGCGTTCATCTGTTGTCAAATATGACATTGATAGATGTCGATTATGAAGGAAGAATCTCGATCAAAAGGATCTCTACTTTGGTATAAGAATGGTGCGGTATTCTTGAGTAAGACATGGGGGTTGAATCATAGTGCACACTCTAATATTATGCTTGGTTTATGATGGGAGGAATTTTTTATAGACCTATCTAAGAGGGAATTTTGGGGTTCAGAGACACTCAAAGGTCAAATAAAATCGACAAAAAGTTATTTAACCTCATGCACATCACTACAAGCATGTATCTATAGGTGACCCCACGGTCTATCGATCATATAAGATAGGCAGTTGATGATAGGACAAATGAGAGATGGAGGAAGACCCTAAGGAGGATCCATGAGAGACAACATAGGAGATGGAAGAGGATCCATAAGAAAGCTTAGAGCATGACCCTAATTTGAATGACCCTAAAGATGGAGTAGTGATACATATGGAGGATAAACCTGCCCAAATAGTAGAACATGTTCACTTGGAATATTGTTCCATAGGGTTTGGTGATGATCAAAACAACTGGGAGTGGAAGATCGACGTATCCCCAGAATACCATCCAGAGCCATTTTATGATGGGGACGATGGCTGTAAGATGCTCTAACATGGCCATAGATCACCTTTTTTCTTTGAACTCTTTTCATAAGCTCCATGTGACCTATTCCTCTTGTTTGTCTAATGGCCCCCCGTACTTTCATTTATTAGGTATGTGATTTCCTATCTCAATGTAACATCCAATACAACCTTAATCAATGAAGTTATATTTGCTCCAAAATCTAAAATGTGTTTAAATGAGTAATTTATTATGAAACTGATTGCAACGTAGGCCTACCTCAGGCAAAAAGAGGTTCTACATTAGCAAGCGTTTTGAATGTCGCCAAATCGACGTATATATGTGTTACACTTATAAATTTGTTACATCTTTCAATACTTCCCAAGCTAACATAGTTTTCTTTTTCTCTATCTTCTGTTAATTTTCATCGTTTATCTCTAAAAGTACGTTGATTTGTGTTGACTTGCAAATTGGCTAACTCACGATACAACCTTCAATCAAAAGGAAAAATGATTGAAAAAGATGAGGTCAATGCTGCCGCAAATATAATAGTACCTATTGAGAACCCTGAAAGTTCTCGAAGTGTAACAGATAGCAAAAAGAGGAAAGAATGGCTCACATGGAAGAAGAACTCGAGATCTTGAGGAAGCTTGCAAACTGGTTGACTCACGATACAACCATTGATCAAAAGGAAAAATGATTGAAAAAGACGAGGTCAACGCTGCCACAAATATAATAGTACCTATTGAGAACCCTAAAAGTTTACATAGTGTAATTGATAACAAAATGAGAAAAGAATAGCTCACATGGAACAAGAACTTGAGATCTTGAGGTAAGAATTATGTCTAGTGCGAGACTTGGCCAAATTATCAGCAATCACTTTTCCTTACTTTATAGACACATATCAACTTCCCAATGGCTGACCTGCCTTCTGCCTGCTTACTATATATGTCGGAACTGACTCAACATGCTCCTATTCATGGTCTTCCGCAAGCTTCTCCAACAGTTGTAAGAACATTTTCCGACCTTTCTAATCGCGACCGCACCAAACCTACAATGCAACAAATACTTGGGGAACATGTTTTCGCACCCTTAAGCCACATGTTCCACTCGTATATGCCGTTGGAGCTCCTACCTTCACATTCCAGCTATTTTTAATGTTCCATACAAGGTCGATCAATATGTAGAAATAGAGAAAGATGCCTAGTCAAAAGAGGATGTGTTGTGTTAATAAATTCCCAACTTCAGGGTTTAAGAAATGCATCTAAAAGCTTGCAAGTTACTAGAGGAACAGAGACTCTGGATTATGATGACTTGTGCATCCATCCAGACAATGACATGCCAGTAGGGTACAAAACACCAAAGTTTGACATGTTTGATGGAAAAGGTGACCCTCATGTACATTTAAACGTATACTGTGACATGTTAGTTAATGTAGGGAGAAATGAGAAGCTGAGGATGAAGTTATTCATCCGGAGTCTGTATGAGAAGCATTGACCTGGTATCCCCGCCAAGACCCTCACAAGTGGTGTGACTGCAAGAAGATATCTACTTTGACAAGATGATGTCAATGATGGGCCTGAAGTTTGCAAAATTGGTCAAGATGGGTGACTTTATAAATGAGGATGTTAAATCTGGGAATATTCAATCTATTGTCGCATTGAAAGCTGCAAGTATAACCATAGAATCGGGCGCATTAAAGGCATCAAGAATATAAGAGAGGATCCCATCGATACATTAACAATCCCCAGATTGTTGCACATACTTCCTACGCCTCACACCTAGTCTATAATGCCTAACTACATTATAATCCACCCTGAGAACCAGCATACAAAACTCCTCCAAGACCATATGTGTCTGTCCAATCACCAATCCACCAAAAAACTTTAACATATGCACCAAGACCACATCCAAATCCCAAAGCTTGAAATACTCTTGCTTATACACTTATTGCCGAACCTTATGCCCAATCTTTTGAAAGGTTAAGGATACAGGGAGTGCTACAACTAGTTGAAGGGGAACTTTCATATCCAATCCCTTGTAATTTTGATGGAAACAAGCAATGTGCATACCACTCTAGATTCCAAGGGCATGCCAAAGATGATTGATATGGTTTGAAGAACCAGGTCGAGTCTTTAATCAGGAGAGGAGTGATCAAATGCACTCCAACATCTCTGAACGTGAACAAGAATACATTGACAAACCATGAGAATTGGGAAGTCAATATGGTCACTCTAGATGAAGAATATGGGGGCCCTGACTATCCAGATATGGATGAACTTGATGTCACGACATCTTCGGCGCAACCTGTTATCAACGTTCAACTAAGGGAACTTGTGACTGTTCAAACATATCTCCCAAGAGTTGTAGTGACTACTCTAATTGCTAGAAAGGTTGAGTATGAAATCAAAGTAGTCCCCTGGGACTATCAAACAAGCGTCAAGGGCAAGATGATCGACACCGCCGTGGGTCAAGGAATGACTAGGTCGGGGAGGTGTTATGCCCCAAAGGATCTAAATGAAAGAGTACTCAACGAAGAATAGAATCCAATAAAGAATATGATTGATTCTGAAGCCGTAGAGTTTTACAAGAAGATGCAGTCTAAAGACTATTCGATCAAAGAACAGCTGAAAAAGACGTCATCCCACATATTCATTTGGTCTTTGCTTATGAGTTATGAATATTATAGTAATTCTTTGATGGAGGGGTTAAGCGGAGTAATCATTCAAAGAGACCACAAGTGAAGCCTTAGATGCATCAATTGGAAAAATAGTAGAAGCTAACAAGATCTCTTTCCACGATGATGAGTTGTCTGTAGAAGGGTATGGTAATAACAAAGCACTTCACATCACATCCAAATGTTGTGATAAGATTGTGACTAGAGGTTGAGATGCTCTGTCGCCAGTTGCTCTACGAGATGAGGAAGGGTGTGGAGAGGAATCACCTCATATCTCATATGTTGAAACCTATTAAGGTTATCTTTACTTGTTTTTACCCCAACAATGAGATCCCTAATGTTGATCTGAAGGACTACACCCAGTTCTCTATGATGAATGAGTCCTGGGCTGGTGTGATAACCCATAGGACCTTGACTCTAACGTGGGCACCACCCAGTCTGAGAGTTCCTTATTGGATTGTTACTTGCCTATTGCTTGTTATTTAAGACAAGTTTTTTTTACATTACAATTATCTTAAGTTTTGCAAGCACATGTATGCTAGTTTTTGTTGCTGATGAAGCAATATATTTGATCTTATGGTTCTTATAATCTATTAACTCTGTAGTTGAATATTGTAAGACTAGTAGGGGTCTGACCGTAGATCGAACGACGATCCGTGCTGGTCAATTGTGGTTCACATCGGAGAGTGGGTGAATGGAGTGTTTGTCGACGGACTCAAACTACGACCATAGTGTGACCTACGGATCGTAAGTTCATCGTCATTCAACACTTCGTCAAATTTTCTGGATTGAGATTTTGGGATTTTCAGACCCGATCGATGGCCGTGCAGGACAGACTGTGGGTAAGGTACGATCTATCAGTGCACTTGCAGTTTTTCTGAAAAGCTGGTTTTTGGTCTGTTTTGGATACAGGGTGCTACAACAGTCATGAGTTCATTTCAGTCTTTTAGTCATTTACTTTCAGTTTTTGCTAGACTTAGCTGGGGCTTGTCCAAGAATTTCTAGTCCAGTTTAAATGCTATTTTCATACATAGTTAGTTTAAACTTAGTATTGAGTTAATATTTTCTTTGTATTAAACTCATTGTTTTCAATTATCTCAGTTGTAGATATGGGTATTCCCCATATTTTTAGTTTAAATTATTATTTAGCTTCCGCATTTAGTTTATTATCTTTAGTATGCTCATGATCATGCCCGCAGTGTAAGCTTGGGATCAAAAGTGGTCCTACGTTCTGTGTCTGCGTGTCGGGGATATCTCGGGGCATGAAAAATTCAGATACCATTCGGGGATGAAAATTAAAGTTAGGGAAAATAGGGAGCCTATGTTGAGGTTGTACCTCACCCTGTCCCTCTCTGGAGCAAAACTCCTAATATGGCCGCTTCGTTTTTGTGGGAATACTCCGATTTGATGTCCTCGCTAAGGAGGAATAATTCCACCCTATCGGCTCAGATGGAACCAGAACCTAAGAGAATAATTTGGGTTCTTTTCGTCTTCTGAAATTCCCCCCAAGGTCCCTAGTTTTACATAGCATGTTTTAGAATAATTTTCATAACTAGGACTATCATGGCCTAAACCCTAATCAATCTCACGATACACAAATTGATTCATTTGTTTTAATTCCACACCATAAGTGATACATCCCCAGGTTACACCTCGACATTTACAATTCACATAATCTATACTAATTAGCTAACACATTGTATATAAAAAGGTTCAGACACACGTGTATAGTACACAAAATCACATCCTTACATTTAACAAGTTTAACCTTACATTCGCAGTTAATTCACTCAACAAGAGTCACACATTCACATTTCACAAGATAGAACGCGCATACAATTTCACCTCTTTAGTTGTTTTGTCCCACATATGACAATTATTGGTCATCCTTGCCTTTTACAGCCCCTATGGCTAGTTATAAATTGGAACCTTCCCAGTTTAAATCAACTAGTTGGTATCACATCAATCTTATCAATGATGTCAAGTTCACTTTGTTGAGATACCAATTGAATTTAACTCATACCACAAGCGAAATCGTACAAAAGGAGAGAATAAGTTGAACAATTTCCTAAAATGCTTTGTAGCCTCTTCTAGATTAGACGTGGATATCAATAAACCAATATGCAAGAGTCAAGTCTACAATGTTTCTCTTTTACAGAGACCGACAACCTAGTCTGTGATACCAATTTGTCATGATCAAACCCATCAGGCCATTAGCACCCAATTTGACTACTAAGTAGATGAACCCTCATATCCTAATAGTTAAACAAGCGGGCGAACTTAGAAAAAAACAAAGATAATTATAACATTTGTTTATAAATGTAATCTTTTGACACACGTTTAGTTAAGTCTTGTAAACTAATTTAAACAACTCCCATGGATATATCTAAAGAGGTACAAGATCTTCTAAGAGTACATTGGACAAAATAAAAATCAGACTTAACTTCCACAATACAGAAGAAAGAATAGAAGATGCTTGTGAATTTATTCGTGTAATCATGGAACGTCACTAATCCTGCATCAACTCTAAGTCCAAAAGACATAGCAAGAGTAGTATCAGTACAGATACACGTACTGGTAGGCATTACCATTCAACCCGACGCCCACCACATAACATAAGAAATCAACTAGTAACATTACAAACAAGCCACCAACTTCTCCACCTTTTCAACAACTTACTCACCGGGTTATTCATCATAGCTTAACAACTCTAAAACATTAACGGACTCTCCAATTCTACCCACAAGCAGTCAAGCTAACCTCTCACTTTGTACTCTTACCTCCTCGTCACGCTACTCAACCAATATCACAAAGTACACTACATCAAAATTTCTTACCACTAACCCCAAATCTTTCTCCCCAAGGTGAACCTACCTACGTACATTCTGTCACATACTCTATCTTTATTTCTCTCTCACAACTTAAAAGATATAACAACCCTTGATATCTGTCACTTTTCTTTTGAGCCCTTTGTCATGTCTGTTATACCCCCGACATATAACCACTAGCTGCAACGTAAGCAACTCAAACAATCATTATAATCACATAGATATATATATCAACATATACCAT
Source organism: Solanum peruvianum (assembly GCA_027705065.1). Lineage (NCBI taxonomy): Eukaryota > Viridiplantae > Streptophyta > Magnoliopsida > Solanales > Solanaceae > Solanum > Solanum peruvianum. The sequence continues at coordinate 38,180 of JAKWJD010001312.1, read as the reverse complement.
ATCATCACATTTATGAATAACATACAATTTCAGGATTCTCACGATATACAAATATGTCAAGTAGTTTGTTCTCTAATAGACCTAAACACAAACTGTTAGTGCACAAGAATGTGGTACCCGATCTCATAGTTTTGTCTAAACGTGGAAATCTGATCCTATTTTCATACTTGAATGTGGAAATATGATTCGAGTTATTTATTCCAGAACGCGGTAATCATATCCAAGTTAATTATGCCGGAACAGGGAAATTGGATCTATAAGCACTTAGTTTTTCAAGGTACGGAAGTTCTCATAGTGCTGGGTTCATTCACCCACACACAAAACATGTGATTCTTGTATGTAATTTCGTTCTTGAGGTTGAATAATTTTACTTCTTGAGGTTTTGTGCTTAGTTCATTGACAATGATGTTTGGGTGACATGTATTTGTGTCATTAAACGATGTAAGAAAAATATCATTTGTACTTTGAATGTATAAGCATGATAGAGGAATTCTAAACCAAAACGTAAGCCTTATTGGAATCTGAAAGAAGTACTTGCCTAAGCTTTACTCAACTCATTATACTTAACTCAATGAAGAAATAAAACAACAATAAATATGCATATTATAATAAACATTAAAAGCAGTACATAACATCTTGAAGTATTGAAAAAATACAATAATATTTTAGATGTATAAAAGAATACATAAATAAACTTTTTTGAAGATTCTCTAACTGAAAATAATCACTGTAAGATATGTGAAGATCCAACATCTCATCCATGCTGCCATTACCGTCCTATAACATGTTGGGATATAGCATGCATCAACTAAGTTGATCCACTATGTTATGTTTAAAACCATTAAATAATCATTGAAAAATTATGATCCTTTCTACCAACGTTGCCTACATGGGTTATGGAGACTTGACTTATTAATAATATTTCCCTATATCTGTCACGACCCAAAACGAGCCGCGAGTGGCACCCACACTTATCCTCCTATGTGAGCGAACCAACAAATCTAAACCCCAACGTTTACCAATATTTCAACCATAATGAACAAAATATAATGCGGCAGACCCAAAACTTATTAATATAATCAATAATAAGCTTCTAAAGTTTATCAATTATCATCCCCAAAATCTGGAAGTCATCACACCAAGAACATCTATCCTCGAATTTCTAAATCTAAGAGTATTTGATGAACTAAAATAAGTAAAAGAGATGGTCCATGTCCGATCTTCAAGACATCAATACATGGAGGAGAGAATCCAGTCCGAGCTAGGAATAGTAGCTCACCCTGAAATCTAAGATGCTGGAGACTGGCTAGAGTTGCGGACGAGTCGAAGTCGATGGCACGTTTGCTGCACTCCACAAATAACAAAGAAGAAAATTACAAGTAGGGGTCAGTACAAGGAACATGTACTGAGTAGGTATCATCGGCCAACTAAAAATAGAAATCAATATATACTGAATAATAATATAAAATCAACCACAATACTTAACAGGTGAAAATCAACAAGTACAAGAAACATTGGCAACAACACGAAGCACACCTATGAGGACTCAAGCCTTCACACCATACTCATTTGGGAAATAGGTTCTTTGAATTTAAGTATATTAACATAATTCAAGATTTCTTTTCTTTATTATTATTGTGTCGGAACGTGACACTCCGATCCCCTAATACTTCTGTGTAGGAACGTGACACTCCGATCCATTATTACTACCGTGTCAGAATGTGACACTCCGATCCCCTAATACTACGTGTAAGAACGTGACACTCCGATCCCCTAATACTACGTGTCGGAACGTGACACTCCGATCCACTAATACTACGTGTCGAAACGTGACACTCCGATCCTCTAATACTACGTGTCGGAATGTGACACTCCGATCTATTCATCTCATTGTTTTATTTCATCAAGTCTTCTTTATGATAAGGTGTCATCTTAATAGAGAGTATTTAAGATTTAAGATTCACCAGTCTCATCAATCTAATCCACCACAATTACACAATCACAACATACAATCACACAATCAAGAATATAGAAGACTTTACAATACCATCCAATACATATCAATCGCTATTTAGAGTTTATCTATCACATATAAATAAACCATAACCTACCTCAACCGAAGAATCGTGATCAAGCAAGCTACTTCCCCAATGCCTTTGCTTTCCTCTTCGTTCTCTCTCTCTCGCTCGTTCTCCCCACTCTGTCTTTTTCTTTTTCTTCTCCAGATTCTTTTTCTTTTACCCTAATTATCATATAATTCATTATGATAAAAGTAACCCATTATTTATTTTAAAGTTATCTTCTTTAAACCCCAAGTAAATAAATTATTAAACTTACCCCACTAATTTCATGAAGTTTGTCATGAATAGTCCAAAACACCCCTTTAAAACTTTTAGCAGAAATCCGAGCCAATTGGGGTTACGCAACCTGTGACGGTCCGTCGTGTCTATGACGATCCGTCCTCCAGGTCCATCACAAAGTTCAGAGAGTTAAATTCAGTACAGAGGTTTGTGACGGTCCGTCGTATCTACGACGGTCCGTGCTGCAGTTCCGTCGTGAAGTTCAGAGAGTCGATCTCAGTACCCAGATTTAAGAGTTGAAGTGTTTTGGAACGAAGACCCTCGACGGTCCGTCGTGACCATGACGGTCCATCGTGACCTTGACGTTCCGTCGCGTGATACGTCGACCCAGGCAGTTATTATCAGAAATAAACTCTACTGCTCGAATCGACTAAACAGGTTGTTCCAATATCGGTGTTCAATACTATTCAAAAAATATACCCAACTCATATGTTTAAAACATAACTCTTTTCCTGTGTCTTAAGATTATTAATCAAAAACTAGCTTAAAAGCTCTCCCAAAAATGGGTGTTTTATGTCTTGTTTAAATGTGAAACATTTACTCTTTGGCATAGTTCCCATATAATGTTTTGGATAAAATGAAATTCACTTTTACTCTAACGCAACTCAATGCTCAAGTTTTAAGAAAAGTTTAATAAATATTGTAAAAGATTTTGAAATGACTATAAGATCTCTGTAGACTTGACTCTTAACTTTCTTAAATTTGAATGAATTCATTGCTATGATTTATGTTTATGGATGATTCTACATTTTTATAAGTCATATAATAGTTTGAATCGAAAAGAAGTGATAGTAAACTTTAGATGGACTCAAACATGCTAAACGATGGAAATGGGTGGGAACCGACTTCCCGGATGCACTGCTAGCGTCGGGTGCCAACCTTTACAGTTCAGAGGAACAAATCATACATAGTGCAGGTGTGCCACTACAAGACTTATGGTGCATCGCATGCACATCACCCCGGACCTTTTGGCGCATTGGGGTCCCGTCGCCCCAGCCTCTCCCGAAACATCTCGATAATTTTTTCAATTTTTTTTCTTAATTAAATTAAATTCGGTTGGTTTCTTAATTTATCTTTAGATTAAGATATACAACACATGTACAAAAGAATTTTACTCAAAATAACTCAAATAATCGACATAATTATGTCAATAAGCTCATCAATCTCACCATAATTCAAGAACGAAAGCAAATTCAAGAACACCAATATGGGATATCAAACTTTGAATTTGATAGAACAAATTCGCACAGAAATAAGCATGTTTGGCGCTTGGGTGAATGAACATATCTCTATATGAACTCACATATGTCTTTAAGGATCAACCTTGGAAAAATCCGCACGAAACCATTGTGAACTTGATGAAATCTTTGCCTTCTCTCCTCCTTCTCATCTTGAGTTCTTTTCTCCAAAACACTAGCATGAGTTTTAGTGCGTAGACTGAACCAATTCAGTTTAGACCTCTAATTAATTAATAAAAATGAGATAACTTAATCGTATAAGTTAAAGAGCAACGTACACTTATGAAATCCAGGTAACTTTCCTTATTATGACAACCCAACTTCAATCGCATCTCTCTCATATGAGGTAAAAAAGAGCAAATTTGGTTGTTTTAGAAAGAGGATCCCAAGACATTTCATTTCATATATTGTTGGCCACCTAACTCATCATGTACAGAAATTTATGATCATTTGAAGGTGACCAAAAACTCATATTTAACATAACTTTGCATAATTTTGGATTCTCAGTCTTTCCAAAAATAGTTCTTTCTAATTCTATATCTTTCATAAAGCGGTGTTTTACAATATCTTCCCCTTGAAAATATTTATCCTCGAATGAGATCACTCTAAGTAACTAAGGGTGTAACATCTAACATTCATCTCAAATACCCTACAAGAAATTCTAACACCTTTAGTTATAAACTAAAGAGTACTAAGAAGAGAATTAGTACCTTGATCTGGAATGTCTCCCAAATCAAAGAGATGTAAATATATCTTCTTTATGTCCTCTTCAGCCTTCAATGTAGCTTTCTCTCAACAAATTGTTTTACTCTAAGACCTTGACTGATGCTACCTCCTTAATTATCAATTTGTGAAGCTGCTAGTTTAGAATATGCACAACAATCTCCTCATAAGACAAGCAATCCTTAATACCAATATATTTAGTAGGTATGATAAGTGAAGTAGAGCCCATACCCTTCTTCAACAGAAAAATGTGAGACACTAGATGAACTGTTGCTAGCTCTTTCGGTAGCTCCAACTCATAAGCTACATTACCAATTTTCTTAGGTATTCTGGAAGGACAAATATAATGAGAACTAAGTTTACCCTTCTTACAAAATCTCATAACACCCTTCGTGGGTTAAATCTTAAAGTATTCAATTATCTTCTTCGTACTCTAAATCTCTTCTCCTAACATCTGTATAGGATTTATCACCACTCTGTCTATTTTCAACCTTTCTTGAATAACCTTTATTATCTACTTAGCTTGATAAACTAAGTCTAATCCTATCAACTCAGCTTCATTAACCTCCAATAGGAGATCCACATCTTCTCCATAAAGATCTTCACAAGGAGCCATCTGAATGCTAGAATGGTAATTGATGTTATAAGCAAACTAAATAAGTGGTATGTAATCATCCCAAATACCCTTGAAATAAATCACACAATCCCTTAACATATATTCTAATATCTGACTATTGCGCTCTGCTTTACCATTATTCTTTGGATGAAAAGCACTATTGAAATTCACCTTCAAACACAAGCCTTTCTCGAAAGACTTTTGGAATTGTGTAGTAAATTGTGCACCTCTATCTAAACTAATTGAAACTTGAACTCCATGAAGTATTACTACCTCTTGAATATATAACTTTCAATAATCCTCTATCAAATGAGTAGCCTTTTCGGCAAAAAGTGAGCTGATTTGGTCATTCGATCTACAATCACCCAACTGGAATCATGTTGTTTGCAAGACCGCAACAGACCAGTAATTAAGTCTACATTGATCATCCGTCACTTCCATTCTGGAATATCTATATTTTGAGCCAAACTACCGGACCTTTGATGCTCTACTTTAACTTGTTGACAGTTCGGGAACTTGACAACATACATCTTTGTGGAACTCGGATATATTAAATAGCTGGAGCAATGAGCTTCCTCCATGCTCCTCAATTGAATTTCATCCACCCTTGTCACACAACCTACCTTTATATCTTAACAAACTATCTCCTCTATGTTAAAAAGCCCTTACTTTTTTTGCTTATGCACATTTGCCTTCCATTCAAGAAAATAGGATCTTGGTCTTGTTTCTCTTTCCCTTCTGACACTAATGAAGATTCAACCATATTCATCACCACTACTCCTTTTTTAATAGACTCCATCAGTCGAATTCCTAATCGTGCAAGTCTGTGCACATTTTTCACTAGATCTCTCTTGTCTTCGCAACATAGGTGTTATACCCATGGACAACCTAATCAAATTATATATAACAACATCAGCCTTAAATAGTGATATGGAATACTCAAGTCATAATCCTGGAGTAACTCCAACAACCTCCTTAGTTAGAGATGAAGCTTTTTCAAACTAAACACATACTAAAGGCTCTTGTTATTGTACTTCTAAATAAATATCATGAAGATAGGGATGCCATATTATCAAAGAAAATAATACGGAAGCCAAATATAGATTATGGGTTTGGTAATTCTTCCCGTGAAATTTAACCCTGTCTGGAGGCATAAGCTATAACTTTACCATTCTGTATTAACACATAACCCAGTCAAACTATTGACCCAAAACAATATACAAAATGACATTGTGTACCTTCTAGTAGAGTCAATGGTGGTGCGATTTTCAACCACTCTTTCAATTCCTAACAACTCTTCTCTCAAGCTTAAAACCATTGAAACTTAATTGTTTTAGGAGTCAACTTAGTCAATTGGGATTAAATGGATGAGAACCACTGTACAAACCTTTTATAATATCGACGCAGGTCTTGGCTAATTCTGCACTACCTCTATATATATTAGTATCAACTCAAATCCGATCATTTGAAACAGTCTCGGGTGTCACAGTATCTGAATCACCCCGAGTATTTTCTACTACCTCAGTATCATAACTCTGTCTAAAACATATAACTGAATGGCTGCCGGTTTGGCGGCTGTTGATATTCTAGGGCCGCTGATATAATCTAACCTCCGCAACATAAGCTGACTCTAGAAATCATTTGTGACATACTGATGCTATTAAATTACCCCAGTATCTACTCGAATATGCATAATCATAGATGGATTATTAGGGGATGCAAGAGGTGTGACATTAAGCTAGGGTGGTCACGACCACACCGGCTGGGGATGAATCCTGTAAAATAGAGGATCCACCTCTATCTCTGGACTCCTACCTCTCTCGTGCTAGAGCTGAAGCCCCACCTTGACCTCTAGGTTGATTTCTATGGCACGTGCGAGCCATCCTGGGATACAGTGAAACAATTAAGATCCCATGAACTCAATTGGACAACAATGCATAAATATGAAACAAAATAGGTAACGTGGAAGCGTAGTAGATCAATGCTTATAAGTCGATTCATCTCTTACATTAAGGCCAACAAATGATTTCCAAAGGGTTTATCTATCATATCATTCGTGTTAAGGAATTGAAATCTGAAATCATAACCATTAAATCAATGCTAGTGGTAAATGAGTTTTAAGAAGTGTTCCCATAAGATCTTTGCGGTGTTCTTCCCACGAAAGGAAATTGACTTCGAAATATATCTTCTTTTGAATAACCACCTAATTTTGATTCCTCCATATAGAATTTCTTCATCCAATCAAAAGGAATTGAGAGAATAGTTGAAACACCTTCTAGATAAAGGCTTCAATTAGATCTAGTATTTCTCTATGGGGTGATTCAGTGTTATTAGTGAAAAATAAAAAGGTACTCTTAGAATGTGCATTGATTATTGTTTGTTGAAAAAAGGCACAAATAAGAATAAATACCCCATCCCCAGGATTGATGATTTGTTCGATCAATTTCATAGTTCTAGTTTCTTTTCTAAGATAGCCTAAGATCTTGCAATCATCAACTCAGAGTCAGAGATTTTGACATCTCAAGGATAGCCTTCAGGACGTGGTATAGTCACTATGAATTGGTAGTTATTTTTTTACTAACATATTATCATGTAGAATGGTGTCCAAAAAGTATATGGACTTATTTTCCATCGTCTTTATTCATGATATCCAGAGTCAATCCAATTGATATCAGAAGTTTCTTAGGTTTAGAGTGTTATTACATGAGGTTATTAAAGGTTTTTGATCTATATCTTCCACATTAACCAAGTGAACTCAGAGCCATGTCAAGTTTCAGTGGTCAAATGAGTGTGAGAAAAGCTTCTTTGAATTGAAGACCATGTTGACTACAACACCGATCTTGACTCTAGTAGAGGGTTAAGTTGGTTATGTGGTTGATTATGATACATCTAGGGTCAGCCTAGGTTTTGTATTGATGCAGCAAGGCAAGTTCATAATTTATGCTTCTAGGTAGCTTAATGTTAATGAGAAGAACTACCTAACTCCTGTCCTCGAGCTTGCATCCATTATGTTTGCTCTAAATAATTGAACACATTACTTTTATGGCATTCATGTTGATGTGTTCATAGATCATAAGAGCCTCTAGTATATGTTCTCCCAGAAAGAGTTGAATCTTCGTTTCAGAAGATGTCTTAAATTCCTCAATGACTATGATAGAAATTTTCTCTACCATTCGGGTAAGTCCAATAGAGTAGGATAATGTTCATCAAGAAAAGAAAGACTTAGCTAAAGATGTTCACCGGCTTGCTTGCTTAGGAGTTTCACTTACAGACACATCAAATAGTTGTGTTATAGTTTAGAATGGATCAGAATCTTCATTTGGTATGAGAGGTTAAGGAAAATTAGGATATCAATCCTATTTTACTTTAATTGAAAGGTGAAGTTCATCACTAAAGAAACCCATACCTATAGGTATTCTATTTATCATAATCTCTTAATTATGTATTCTAAATGTAGGTGAGTTGAGGCACCATATCCTTAAAGAAGCCCATACATCCAGGTATTCTATTTATTAAAGTGACATTAAGATGTACCGTGCTATGCGGGAAGTCGATTGCTGCAACAACATTTAGATGGACATTATAGATTTTGTGGCTAAGTGTTCTAATAGTCAACATGTTAATGTATAACATCATAAATTAGGAGGTGTGGCTAAGGAGATTAGAATTCCTATATGGAAGTGGAAGTCCTTACTATGAACTTTACTATGGGTTTACCTCGAACTCACAGATATGATGACTTCATTTGGGTGATAGTTACAGTGTCAGTAAGTCAGCTAACTTCTTGGCAGTCAAGACTAATGATTCAACATAACACTACACCAAACACTGTATCAATGAGATAGTCAGGTTGCATGGGTTCCCTTTTCTATTATCTGAGATAGAGTCCATAAATTACATCCTATTTGTGGAAGTAATTTCAATAGGGTTTTGGTACTCTGTAAATCTCAGTAAAAGATTTCATTCACAAATCGATGGTTAGTCAGAAGTGTACCATTCATAACTTAATGGAAAACATGAGGGTTTGTGTGATTGATTTCAATGGTTGTTAGGATGTTCACCTACCTTTCATAGAGTTCGTCTATAGTAATAACTTTCATTCCAGTATTCAAATGGCCTCTTATGAGGCCCTATATGGATGTAGTTGCAAGTTTCTTGTTGGTTCGTTTGAAGTAGGTCAAGGTGACTTGATTGGAAAATATTTGGTTCATGAGGCTATGGAGAAAGTTCAACTGATCAGAGCTATACTTAAAATAACTCAGAATCATCCTAAGTCCTATAAATTGGAGAAAAGAAGTGACTTGGAATTTGATTTCGTTTTTTATTGGATTTTCCTAAAAGTGTCACCCATAAAAAGGGTGATAATATTTTGGAAAATGGGAAATATTTGTTCTAAGTATATAGGTCCCTACAAAATCCTGAAAAGGGTTTGCAATATGGCTTATGAATTAGAGCTTCGAACATAACTAGCATCGATTCATAAATTTTTTTTTCACATTTCCATTAGAGAGTGTTGCTGTGAAAGATAGTCTCACTAATGAAGAAGTCCCAGTTGAGATTCTTGATGTCATGACCATAATCTAGACCCCAGACGAGACCGACATTATTGACCTCTCAGAGGTCGCAGATAAGCCTACTTACGTCATTCTTACTTTATATAGGTAAATTTTAGCAGAAAATTTGAAACTTTTAGTTTCTTAACATACCTATAAAAAACATTCTCATTAATATGTAATTGTTCACCATCAACCATCTAAAATTAAGAGATAAGCAACATAAAGATATAGTTCAATTCTTATTAAGTGTATAACTTCTAAAATGGCACCAATACATAGTCTGAATAAAAACAGGAAAGAAACGCTAGTGGAACATGCTTCACTAGCTCAATTCTAAAACTAAGATAGAATATAAAACAATAGAATTCTCGAAAGCATAAGGACCTACCAAAACTTGATGAATGCTGGACGTCCGAATAACTGCAGCGACGATCCTGTAGCTCTATCGTGCACCTATGCCTGCACCTAAAATAGTAGAGATTTAATAGGGTTAGTACACACTTGTACTAAGTATGGGTATATGAAAGCACACACCACGGAGAGGCATGAGAAAGAATAGCTCTTTCCTTACAACATGATTTTTGGAAGTCAAGTCACTGTACTTGCCAAATTGAGATTTGGAAAGTTTCCAAATTTTGATTAGCAAAGTCAATGATCTTTCCAAATTTGGATTAGGAAAGTCAGTGAGCTTTCCAAATTTGGAATAGGAAAGTTATGCCATGAGAATATTATAATACATCATACTTTTCATATTTGCACACAACACATAACATTTACACATAGCACATATTATATAGCTTACAACAGACTTTGCATGTAGCATTTAAATTCTTTAATATCATTCATTCATATGTCACGAGACCTCGAAATCATGGACATAACATTAAGACATCCTATAAATTAGGGCTCAAAAGATGGGACTTCAACTAGGGAGTCTTCATTAGCAAACACAGAGTCTGCTTCGTTCATTTATACGTACTCCATTTCATTTCATTCATTGGCCAGTGTAAACACCAGCTATATCCAGGATGTAGTTTAAGACTTTCATTAGGTTCGTTGTGTAATGATCAAGAATGAACTAATGTCATTACTTGAATCTAACTCACTTTTGATTATCCTATCCTAACACCTTTGGTATCATTCATTTCATTATGTGCATCATTTGAGGCTCGCCTCATTCATTCATTGGGTTATTTAACCAACATATGTCATGTAAGCATCATGAAATCCAGTGTCTCACCCATATCAAAAAGAGGTGGAATCACCGGCCAAAATGACCCATAACATGCTAGTGTACATGGGATTTAACCCCGCCAGATCCCTATATTGGCTGTATAGGTTCAAAGACTAGGATATATAAGGATACCCATGTTCGGCAAGCCAGACAGTCTCATCTCTTAAGAGTTACGTGAACCTCTGCCCTTCCTAAAAGAAGGCATCACCGCTCATAGGTAGCCTATCGGTGCTCAGTATAAAGTTCCATTACATTCATATCATAGGTCATGGAAGCTGGCCTCTAGAACGAGGACAGCATAGCTCATTAGATGATTTCTCATCTCATCATTACTATTGAGTGTGTTAAGCTCAATACTCTCATTAGAGTGTTAATAGAGACTGGTCTCTTCATTATCTTACGCTCTCATAGGTGAGTACGTATTGGTAACATTTACTTAGGCTCTTTTGAGATTACTCTCATCATTTACATTAGTCTCATATCATGTTGTTACAATATTCATTATCATTAGCACCTTTTCTTTTCATAGTTACTCAACTCTTATTACGTGGATGTTCATTTCATCATATGTCAATGCACTTGGACATTTAGTGTGTTTCACACCCTTACTTAACCCTTCTAGGGTTTCATCATTTCATTGATCATTTCATCATTTCATTGTTCATATCATTATATGCGAATGCACTTGGACATTTAGTGTATCTTAAACTCATACTTAACCCTTCTAGGGTTCATCATTTCATACATACACCTTAGGTTCACTTACTTTTGAACATATATATAGGCACATACAAGCTATGGGGCTTTATTCTTAGTTCGTTAAGTGATTCATACATTCCTAAGATTATGTAGTACATAATTTATGTATCTTGTATATATGCCAAGATCTTGATTTGATCTAAGTAGGTGTCATTATTCTTCAATATTTTGTTCACGTATGACTTATGTATCAATACAGAAGTTTGGGAAACGGAAACCAAATCGAATCTCTTGGATAACACTTTCCATTTTCATTGATTTTATTTTTAATCTACATGATATTGGGACTCTATATTAAATCCCAAGATTAATAACATATCTTTAATTCTCTACTTGGTTTTCCTCTTAAATTGGCCGAAGGCTTATGGGTTCGAACCCCCACAACCCCTTTTTATTTTTCATTAACATCACATTACTCATTTTTGCCCAAACCAAGAGGTTTTGGGATCAAACCCTCAAAACCTCTTTTATTTTTGTTATTTATTTTGCTTGAATAGGGAGATTGTGGTTTCAAACCCCCACAACCTCCTTATTTTAATTTAAATTTGCTAAAGTTTGTGAGGTGGTGGATCCGATCCCCCACAACCTCACCTTTGTTAAAAAAAATTATTTTTTCTCTTCTCCTTTCTATTCCTGAGGTCGTGGGTTTGATTCCCACGTCTCACACTTTCTTTTTCTTTAATCTCTTCTTTCACTCGCTACCTGGAGGTCGTGGGTTTGATTCCCACGCCTCCCATTTAATTTAATTAAAGCATTCCTCTCCTTTCTCAAACAAGTAACAAGGTTTGATTCCCCCCAACCCCATTTTCTTTTCATTTCTGGCAAAAACCAGCAGCTAAAGGGTAAGGTCAAAGTTTCGAATCCTGGTGGCGTCACCTCTTTTAAATGTATTGAATTTCTAGATTTCAACCCCCTTTTTAACGAAATTTAAAGTACACTAAGCTGGAAATTTATTCAAAATTTTTAGCTTCCATTCATCAACCATTTCATGTTAGTTTCTTATAGCATTTCACCAAGCATTTAGTGTGTAGTTAGGTGTAGTTTAGGGGTTACATTAGTCAAGAGTTTTCACACAAAATTTATAACTTCAAACACCATATTAATATCATATTGTGCACAACTTTAGCACATAAAATACAAAAAACATGCCTTTACATGTCCTAAAATAGTGACTACTTCACTGCCACATGTTGCACACACACACCACCTTTTTCATATGATTTCGAACAACATAATCATTATTCAACACAATCTAGAACATGCATACTTAAACATAAACATCACGAAAACACATTTCATCCCTACTTTGTACCAGCAAACATACCTAACCTAAAGTTCAATGGGAGCTAGTGACAGGGACAGGCAAAAGGGGAACAATCCTAGTTTTCGGAATGATTATTTTTAACTTTAAGGGGTCTCTTGGGAAAGGGACCAAGAGGAAAGAAACTCATACCTTAATTTGCTTGTTCAAATGTGAAGTTTCTGCCCAAAACCCTCTCCAAAACCAGTCCAAGCTCCCTCAATTTCCGCACCACTCGACGGACAACTTCTCTTTGCGTTAACGTTTTGGTTACTTTGTTTTTCTTAAAATTTCATGTGAGTTCTTCATGTGTGAAGAAATCTTGATGTATTTTAAGTTCTTCACCTTAATTTTGGCAGAGAACAAACGTGAAAAAGAGTTTTTGAGCGTCGAGAGGTGATAGACGTGAGAGAGTGAACGTGTGAAGTTTGTTAGGATTAGAGGATGACTTAGTCAATTTAGGACTCTCCTTAACAAAAAAAAACCTGATTTATTTAATTATACGTTAAAGGACGATTTTTCCCTTACAAGAAAATTAGATTTTAATTGATAGTTAAATCATCAATTCGTTGCTTCCAATGGGGCTCGAACCCGAGTGACACCCTTTCGCGAAAAAAAGGTCACTTCTGGTCGACCCAACCCAAATTGATTCTTTAAATTAAATTAATTAATTAATTAATAAATTCCTTAGGGTAATTACAATATTACCCTTGGTCTGGAAAGACCATTTTACCCCTGGGCCCTCAAAAATTAAGATTACTTCTTTTTAAGTCTGGTAAAGACTTCTTCGATTAAATATTTGTTTTCGAGAGCCTTACTTAGTTGGTTCCAACTTTTCGAAGCTCAACTAACTGCCCAAGTTAGTTGGCTTGGTCGTAGTAAGGGTTCTGAGGTTTGGTTCTACGCGTATCAATCCGTGTGAACGTTGGTCTAATCGCAAGCATTCTTGAAACCTTAGGTATTTATCTTATTCATTTTTAGGGTTGTTACATTATCCCCCCTTAGGAACATTCGTCTATGAATGACACTATCACTATATATTGTAATTCCAATCAACTCATAACATAATCATTTTTCCCAGTCAAGCAATATCAACAAAGTATGGAGATATAAGAAAAACATAGACCTAAGAGTAGGAAGTCTAACCTCAAGAGCTGAAAAGATGAGGGTAGAGGGATCTTATGTCGGCCTCAGCCTCCCACGTAGCCCCCTCAACAAGATAATTTCTCCATAAGACCTTCACTGTGGCAATCTCCTTGTTCCTCAGCCGCTTAACCTGTCTGTCTAAGATCTCAATAGGTACCTTCTCGTAAGACAAGTCTTCATCAACCCCCAAAACCTTCCACATGTAGAATCGATGCTGGATAACCTAGCAACTTCTTCAACATAGAGACATGAAAGATGGGATGGACAGAAGCTTGATCCGCAGGCAATGCTAACTCATAATACACCTCACCCACACGCTGTAGGATCTTATATGGCCCCAAATACCTCGGACCCATCTTCCCTTTTCTAGCGAATCTCATCACCCCTTTCATAGGTGATATCTTCAAGTAAACCTGGTAACCTACATCAAATTCTAAGAGTCGCTTTCTGTTGTTTGCATATGATTTCTGTCGACTGTAAGCAGTAGCCAACTTATCCCTAATCACTTTAACCTTCTCTAAGGCCTCATGAATGATCTCTGGACCCAAAAAGGATGACTCTCCAACCTCGAACCACCCAACTAGAGATGTACACCTCCTACTATATAATGCCTCAAATGGTGCCATCCTAATGCTGGAGTGATAGGTATTATTATACGAGAACTCTATCAAAGGCAGATGGTCATCCCAACTACCTGTGAAGTTAATCACACATGATCTCAACATGTCCTCGAACGTATGACTAGTGCGCTCTGCGTGTCCATCAGTCTGAGGATGAAAGGCAGTACTAAGCTTCACCAGCGTGCCCAAGATTTTTTGGAAAGATCTCCATAAATGTGAAGTAAACTGAGCTCCTGTATATGAAATGATAGAAATAGGAACACCATCCCACCTCACAATCTCATCAATATAAAGTCTCGCATAATCCTCAGCTCTGAAGGTAGACTTCACAGGGATAAAGTGAGCAGACTTAGTCAATCTGTCCGCAATAACCCATATCGAGTCATGCTGCTTTCTAGTCCTCGGAAGACAAACCACGAAGTCCATATTAATGGCCTCCGAATTCTAAGTTAGAACCTCAATAATCTGAGTCAAACCACTAGGCTTAAGATCCTCTATCTTAACCTGCTAACAATTTGGACATATAGACACATATTCTGCAATGTCCTTCTTCATGCCATCCCACCAATAGATCTTCTTAAAAGCATGATACATTTTTTTAAACCTGGATGTATGGAATATCAGGAACCATGGGCCTCTGCAACAATCCTGGTCCGTAAATCATCCACATCTGGTACACAGGCTGTCCTGGTATCTAAGTATGCCATCACCTACCAAAGTGAACGACTCATTCATTTTTAACAACACTGAGTCCTTCAGCTCCATCAACACAGGATCAAGATGCCGACCCTTCTTGACTTCAACTACCAAGGATGATTCAGAACTAGGATGAATTAAAACACCCCCACTAGTAGAGTCAACGAATCGTAAACCCAGTCTGGCCAGTCTGTATACCTCTTTTGCGAACTCCTTCTTCTTATCCTCAACGTGGGTTGTACTCCCCATGCTCATCCTACTTAAAGCATCAACCACAACATTAGCCTTACCTGAATGGTAGTGCACATTCATATCATAATCCTTCAACATCTCCAACCATCTCTGCTGACGTAGATTTAACTCTCTCTGTGTGAATACGTACTGGAGACTGTTATGATCTGTGAACACATCCACATGCACTCCATACAGATAATGCCTCCACAGCTTCAGTGCAAATATCACAGCTGCCAACTCTAGGTCATGAGTGGGATAATTCTTCTCATGAACCTTGAGCTGTCTGGAAGCATAGGCTATTACCTTACAAGTCTGCATAAGAACACAACCAAAACCAACCTTAGATGCATCACAATAGACAGTGTAATTATTACCACACTTAAGCAGAGTAAGCACCGGGCTGAAGTGAGTCTGTCCTTGAGCTCCTGGAAACTCTTCTCACAAGTCTCTGTCCAACAAAACTTGGCTTTCTTCTTCGTTAAAGCTATCAGTGGGGCAGCAATGGAAGAAAAGCCCTCCACAAACCTGCGGTATTAACCAGCCAATCCCAGAAACCTACTGATGTCAGTGGGAGTAAGGGGTTTTGGTTAGTTCTTAACAGCTTCAGTCTTCATGGGGTCACACCACATGACCCAGGAAGGTCACTGATCCCAGCCAGAATTCTCACTTGCTAAATTTGGCATACAACTGATGTTGTCTAAGTATCTGTAAGGTTAGTCTCAATTGTTGTTCATGCTCTCCCTTGGTCTTAGAGTAGATGAGAATGTCATCAATGAATATTATGACGAAATATTCAAGGTATTCACGGAAGACTCTGTTCATGAGATCCATAAATACAGCAGGTGCATTCGTGAGACCAAATGACATAACCAAGAACTCATATTGACTATAACGGGTACGAAAGTCTCCCTTTGGGATATCTCCATCCCTAACCGTAAGCTGATGGTACCCTGAACGAAGATTAATCTTAGAGAAAATTCTAGACCCTTGGAGCTGGTCGAACAAAGCATCTATTATGGGAAGTTGATACTTATTCTTTAGAGTGACTTTGTTGAGCTGCCGTTAATCGATACACATTTTAAGGGTCATATATTTCTTCTTTACAAACAACACTGGAGCGCCCCACGGGGATATGCTCAGCTGAATGAAACCCTTATCATTGAGATCTTTTAACTGCAGCTTCAACTCTTTGAGTTTTGCTGGAGCCATCTATAAGGAGGAATTGAGATTGGTTTAGCATCGGTTTCTAAGTAGACACAAAATTCAATCTCTCGAAGGGGAGGGACTCTAGGCAAATCTTAAGAAAACACATCTAGGAAGTCATTCACTACATGCATTGAGTCTATCGAAGGAATGTCATGATCTAAATCATTAAAACTCAGAAGATGACATAGTAACCCCTTGGACATCATTTTATTCGCCTTAAGATTTGAAATCAAGAGATTAGGACGAATCAAATTGTACCCCTCTCGGACTTACTCTTCTTCATTAGGAGAAGCGAAATCTCACCACTCTATTACGATAGCCCAAGCAAGCATAACAACTGTGAAGCCAGTCCATGCTAAGAATAACATCAAAATCATGCATGGGTAGTTCAACCAAGTTCGCACACATAGTCCTACCACATACAACTATTGGACAATCCTTGTATACTCTATCAGTTCTTACACTTTCTCGTAAAGGTGTACTAACCACTATAGGATAATGTAGAACTTCAGGTAGTATTTCAAAAGTAAGAGCAAGCAGACTAGTCAAAAAGGAAAGCGTAGACCCTGGATCAAGTAGAGAATAAACAGAAGTTGAGAATACTTGCAGCATACCTGTGACCACATCAGCGGACTTCTCCTGCTCCTCCCTGCCCTTCAGGTCATAGAATCTGTTCCTCTTGGGAGGCTCGGCTGCTGCTTCACTCTGTGGGTTAGGCCTAGGCTGAGCGTTACCTCCAGCCTGACCTCTGTTTTGTGGACAGTCTCTGACCATGTGTCCACTCTTACCACAACCAAAGCAGGCATTAGTTCCCTGTTGCACTCTCCACTGTGAGCTCGGCCACACTTAGCACAGTTCTTCTTAGGAAGCTTCATCTCACCGCCATTGCCCCTCTTGGGTTCAAGTCTGCCTCCTCTATGTGATGTACTCCTTTGAGAGTTAGAATTCCCAAAACTCTGTTGCCCCTTGCTGAACCTGGGCTGCTCATGGATAACAAAATTGTTTCTGTGGCCTCTATGGCTGGGACCTGCCTGATCTTGAGGCCTAGGCCTCCTAACATCACAAACACCTCTCTTCTTGCGGCTGTCCTCTACCTGCTGAACATGCACCATCAAACTGGAATGGTCCATATTATCATGGAGCATCGCAGACCGACACTCCTCCTCCAGGTCTCCATTGGTTCCTGTGAGGAACCTGCTCATCTCATCCCTGCTGTTTGAAACCAGGGAAGTAGCATACCTGGATAATTTCAAGAAAGCTCAGTACGCTCCTCATTCTTGCTGTTAAATACTAAGGAAAATAACATACCTTTATAGCTTAACGAACTTCAGGGAATACTCCCTAACCGTCATAGAGCCTTGTTTAAGGTTGATGAACTCCTCAACCTTGGCTTCCCTAATATCTCTGGGGAATAACCTCTATAGAAATGCGGTCTTGAACAGCTTCCAAGTGACTGGCACTTCACCCAATACACGACTATCTTGCCAATCTTGCACCAAGCCTGTGCAACATCCTTGAGTTGGTAGGAAGCCATCTCAGCCTTCTTAGTATCTGTGGCCCCGATAGCCACCAGAATCTTATGTACTTCATCCAAAAACTCCTGAGCATCCTCTGATGTCATAGACCCTATGAAAATAGGAGGGTTCATCCTCGTGAAGTCTTGCAGCCTGTCAGCCATGCAGCGTACCGGTGGGTTCTCTCTCTGAACCTCCTGCCGGTTGACTTGGGAAGTCGTAGCCTGAGCCAGCATCGTAATGGACTGTGCCATCTGAGCCAAATATGCCCTCACTTCAGCATCTGTCAACCCAACTGGGTTAACTGGCATGGCCACTCGTTCAGCTGGAGCCTGAGGTGGACTATGATTACCCCTAGCAGCTGCTCCTCCCCTCCTGTGACCCTTAGCTCTCCAAGTGTTCATTCTATGAAAAACAACAAGGATTGATGTTCTACACGCTCATAACACAAAGAAATCAGACATTAGGAAAAGCACGATAAGATCAAAATTTTCCTACGCATCATGTAGTCTCTAATCCAGGATAGTGGTGCACTTCACTACCATGACTTAGAAACTACTCAATGTGGTTGATGTGAACTTATGTTCCTCGAAATTTAACCTAGCTCTATGATACCAACTTTGTTAGGACCAGAATCTAGAACCCAGACGAGACCGACGTCGTTGACCTCTCATAGGTCGCATACAAGCCTACTTACGTCATTCTTACTTTACATATGTAAATTTTAGCGGAAAATTTGAAACTTTTTGTTTCTTAACATACTTATAAAAAAACATGCTCAATAATACTTAATTGTTCACCATCAACCATCTAACATTAAGTGATAAGAAACTGAAGAAATACTTCAATTCTTGTAAAGTGTATAATTGCCAAAATTGCACCAATACATAGTCTAAATAAAAAATTGCAAAGAAACGCTAGCGGAACATGCTCCACTAAATCAATTCTAAAACAAATCTAGAATATAAAACAGTAGCATCCTTGTAAGCATGAGTACCTACAAAAACCGGATGAATGTTGGATGTCCAGATAAATGCAGCGACGATCCTGTAGCTCTATCGTCCACCTGTGCCTGCACCTAAAATATTAGAGATTGTGTAGGGTTAGTACACACTTGTACTAAGTATGGGTATATGCAAGCACACACAACGGACATGAATGAGAAAGAAAATCTCTTTCCTAAAAACATGATTTTTGGAAGTCAAGTCAGTGGACTTGCCAAATTGAGATTCAGAAAGTTCCCAAATTTAGATTAGAAAAGTCAATGAGCTTTCCAAATTGGGATTAGGAAAGTCAGTGAGCTTTCAAGATTTGGAATAGGAAAGTTATGCCATGAGAATAACATACATCATACTTTTCATATTTGCACACATCACATAACATTTACACATAGCACATATCGTATAGCTTACAACACACTTTGAATGTAGCACATAACTTCTTAAATATCATTCATTCATATGCCACGAGACCTCGAAATCATGGAATTAACATTAAGACATCCCTGAAATGAGGGCTCAAAAGATGGGACTTCAACTAGGGAGTCTTTATTAGCAAACACAGAGTCTGCTTCGCTCATTCATACGTACTCCATTTCATTTCATTCATAGGCCAGTGTAAAGACCAGCTATACCTAGGATATAGTTTAAGACTTTCATTAGGTTCGTTTTGCAATGACCAAGAATGACCTAATGTCATTACTTGAATCTAACTCACCTTTTGATTATCCTATCCTAACACCTTTGGTATCATTCATTTCATTATGTGCATCATTTGAGGCTGGCCTCATTTATTCATTGGGAACTTTAACTTTAACCGACATAGATCATGTGAGCATCATGAAATCCATTATGTGCATCATTTGAGGCTGGCCTAATTCATTCATTGGGAACTTTATCTTTAACCGACATAGATCATGTGAGCATCATTAAATCCATTGTCTCCCCCATACGGAAAAGAGGTGGAACTAAAGTGACCCATAACATGCTAGCGTACATGGGAATTTAACCCCGCCATATCCCTATATTGGCTGTATAGGTTCGAAGACTAGGAGATATAAGGAGACCCATACCTGGCAAGCCGGACAGTCTCATCTCATGAGAGTTACGTGAACCTCCACCCTTCCTGAAAGAAGGCATCATCGCTCATAGCTAGCCTATCGGTGCTCAGTATAAAGTTCCATTACATTCAACTCATACGTCATGGAAGCTGGATTCTAGTATGAGGACATCATAGCTCATTAGATGATTTCTCATCTCATCATTAGTATTAAGTGTGTTAAGCTCAATACTCTTATTAGAGTGTTCATAGATACTTATCTCTTCATTATTTTACACTCTCATAGGTGAGTACGTATTGCTAACATTTACTTAGGCTCATTTAAGATTGCTCTCATCATTTACATTAGCCTCATATCATGTTGTCACCACATTAATTATCATTAGCACCTTTACTTTTCATTGTTACTCACCTCTTATTACGTAAATGTTCATTTCATCATATGCCAATGCACTTGGCCATTTAGTGTGTTTCACACCGTTACTTAACCCTTCTAGGGTTTCATCATTTCATTGTTCATCTCATCATATGCCAATGCACTTGGCCATTAAGTGTATCTTACACTCATACTTAACCCTTCTAGGGTTCATCAATTCATTACATACATCTTACTTTGACTTACTTTTGAACGTATGTTAGACTTATGTGTCTATACATACAAGCCATGGAGATTCATTCATAGTTTGTTAAGTGATTCATACATTCCATAGATTATGTTGTACAATACTTATGTATCTTGTATATATGCCAAGATCTTGATTTGATCTAAGTAGGTGGCATTATTCTTTGATATTTTGTTCACGTATGACTTATGTATCATTACGGAAGTTTGGGCAAGGAAACCCAAATTTGAATCTCTTGGATAACACTTTACATTTTCATTGATTTTATTTTTAATCTCCATGATATTGGGATTCTAGATTAAACCCCATCATTAATAATATATCTTTAATTATCTACGTGGTTTTCCTCTTAAATTGGCCGAAGGGTTGTGGGTTCGAACCCCCACAACCCCTTTTTATTTTTCATTAACATCACATTAATCATTTTCTCCCAAACCAAGAGGTTGTGGGATCAAACCCCCACAACGTCTTTTATTTTTGTTATTTATGTCGCTGTAATAGGGAGGTTGTGGGTTCGAACCCCCACAACCTCCTTATTTTAATTTAAATTCACTAGAGGCTGTGAGGTGGTGGGATTGAACCCCATAACCTCCTATTTTTTTATATTTAAATTTCTCTAGGATAAGCGTTTTTCGAAGTGAGGTTGTGGGATCGAGCCCCCACAACCTCACCTCATTTTTCTTAATTAATTTTGCTCCTTCATTTCTATCCCTGAGGTTGTGGGTTCGATTCCCCCGCCTCACACTTTTTTTCTTTAATTATGTTCTTTCACTCGCTACCTGGAGGTCGTGGGTTCGATTCCCACGCCTCCCATTTAATTTAATTAAATCATTACTCTCCTTTCTCAAACCATTAAACAGGTTTAATTCCCCCCTGCCCCATTTTCTTTTCCTTTCTCGCGAAAACCAGTAGCTAAAGGGTGAGGTCACAGGTTCGATACCTGGTGGCCTCACCTCTTTTAAATGTATTAAATTTCCCGATTTCAACACCCTTTTTGAACTAAATTTAAAGTACACTAAGCTGGAAATTTATTCAAAATATTTAGCTTCCATTCATCAACCATTTCATGTTAGTTTCTTAGGGAATTTCACCAAGCATTTAGTGTGTAGTTAGGTGTAGTTTAGGGTTTACATTAGTCAAGCGTTTTCACTCAAAATTTGTAACATCGCACACCATATGAATATCACATTGGGCACAACTTTAGCACATAAAATACAAGAAACAACATGCCTTTACACGTCGCAAAACAGTGACTACTTCACTGCCACACGTTGCACTCACACATCAACTTTTCACATCATTTCGAACAACATAATCATTATTCACACAATTTCGAACATGCATACTTAAAAATAAACATCACAAAAACATATTTCATCCCTACTTTGTACCAGCAAGCATACCAAACCAGAAGTTCAATGGGAGCAAGTGACAATGATAAGAAAAAGGGGAACAATCCTAGTTTTAGGAATGATTATCTTGAAACTTATGGGGTCTCTTGGGAAAGGGACCAAGAGGAAAGAAGCCCATACCTTAATTTGCTTGTTCAAATGTGAAGTTGCTTTACAAAATCCTCTCCAAAATCAGTTCAAGCTTCCTCAACGTCCACACAATTCGACAGACAACTTCTCTTTGCCTTAACGTTTTGGTTACTTTGTTTTTCTTAAAATTTCATGTGAGTTCTTCAATTGTGAAGAAATCTTGATGTATTTTAAGTTCTTCACCTTTATGTTGGTACAGAACAAATGTGAAAGAGAGTTTTTGTGCGTGGAGAGGTGATAGACATGAGAGAGTGAACGGGATTGTTGTTTAGGATTAGAGGATGACTTAGCCAATTTAGGACTCTCCTTAACAAAGGAAAATCTGATTTATTCAATTATACGTGACAGGGCAATTTTCCCTTACAAAAAAAATCATAATTTAATTGATAATTCAATCATCAATTCAATGCCTCTAATACGGCTCGAACCTGAGTGACACCCTTTCGCGAGAAAAGGTCGCTTAATGTCGACCCAACCCGAATTGATTCTTTAAATTAATTAATTAATTAATTAATTCCTTAGGGTAATTACAATATTGCGTTTGACCAGGAAAATACCATTTTACCCCTGGGCCCTCAAAACATAAGATTTCTTCTTTTTAAGTCCGGTAAAGACTCCTTCGATTAAAACATCGTTTTTGAAAGCCTTACTTTGTTTGTTACAACCTTTCCAAGCTCAAATAACTCCCTAAGTTAGTTGGATTTGTCATAATAAGGGTTCTGAGGTCTGGTTCTACGCGTATCAATCCGTGTGAACCTTGGTCTTATCGCAAGCATTCTTGACACCTTAAGTATTTATCTTGTTCATTTTTAGGGTTGTTACACTTTACCACAAGGTTAGTAGTTTGATAAATAAGTAAATTGATTCATTAAAAGTTTTGTGGTGGATTCAGTCCGTAGAGGGAGCTACTTAGGAAGCAGAAGCAACCATCATGACCAAGCCTCCTCACCTCTATCTTTCTTATTGTGTTTCATCTTGAGGCAATAGTTCCTCTCCAATGTATCAATTTATTCTTACGTATTTTAGCATTAGGATCATGTTACCTCAATTACATTACATTCAAACATATTTGCATGTTCATGGAACTTAGTTCAGTTAGATATCAGCTTCTAGTATTAAGTCGATAAGTGAGATAAATTTTTCTTCATTTGTAATTGAACCATTATCACTAATTTAGCGACTCAATAAAATAAATTATGCTACTAAAGGGAGATTATAAGCTATGTAGTAAATAATTGAATTAAATAAATAAAATGAATAATTTGAAGGTATTTTAGTAAAATAATGGATCATAATTGACATTTCAATGTCCAACGTGAAAATTATGTAAATAAAAATGAAACGATATGCATATATATATATATATTATATATATATATATATATATATATATATATATATATATATATGAAGAGAACCCTATGAAAGTTGTAACTTTTATTAAAAAAATTGTGACTTTCGTGAAGAGTTGCGACTTTTATTAAGAGTTGTGACTTTTATGAAATGTTGCGACATTTATAAAAAGTTGCGAGTTTTACGAAAAGTTGTGACTTTTGTGAAGGGTTGTGACATTTTCAATAAGGCAGAATCATAATAACAAATAGTATCATTTGATGTATATAAATTGAGGGATTTCCCCTCATTTAAAATAAATGAAAATTCGGAACTTCTTCTTCTTCTTCTTCTTCACACAATTAAATAATTGTGTACTTTGATCCTTCTTAGTGGTTCACTGACACATTATTTTTGTATGAATACACTAGTAAACAAAATTGTTTTATCTCAGTCTATTCCTCCAAACCTTAGGTTATAGAGGAGAATAATTTTTAAAAGGGAATAATGTGCATTTCGTAGGATTGATTTTTTTACTTTTGTTTCATTCTATTGTTACAGATAGTGGTATGCTTTTACGTTCATCGATTTATGCTTATGATATATTTTTTTTGAGTACATGTTTTGAACTTTGTTATTTATGTTTATACTTTTGATCATTATGTTGAAGTAAATATATGTCAATCAAGAATTTGATGTATTCTTTAGACTATTAGTGTCAAGTATATTAAAATTCTTAAAATTTTATGCTAAAAACTTTTATTTTTATGTAGTTTTCAATGGCTAAAGATAAATGGGATGTCCAAGAAAACACTTTTCATTCTTCAGAAGTTATGGTTGTTTCACACTACCTTAGAATATTAGTTATTCAATATTCTATCTTATGAGTCATTCAATCGCAGGAATTTTACCTAATTTGAAATAAATAAGCTTAGCAATAAATGAAAAAATGATTAAAAAAAGAACACTTTAGATTTCTAAATTTTGGATAGTAACATATTAGATGGCTCTATGAGAATTGAGTTTGATAACCATCTGGCCGTTTGACGGATTCCAGTAAATATAAGGGTGTCCAAATAAATACATCAAAACAAAGCCTACGGTTTTGGAACTTATATGAAGGTCAAATTTTATTTTTAAAAACACATAAATTATGTTGAAAAAGGTATAAAAAATTATGTTGTACTATAAAACCTAAGCCTTGCAAAACTCATGTTGCGTGAGGCAAAAGATCAATTTCTAAAACAACATGTTATCCTCTAAAAGATATAATAAGTTTTGTTGTATTGCATAACTTAATTCCTACAAAAGTTTATCTCTAGTTTGAAAAATATTTTCTACACTTATGTATGACAAGCTATGTCTTAAATATACTACACAACTTATGTTACATAACATAATTACTACATAACTTATCTGGAGCGAGATATAAGTTCTCTTAACTTACGTCTTAATTTAATAAAATATATTATGTTCAATTTGATTATATGGTATTATAATGTAGGAGAGGCTCGCTAATAACAATCCCTGAATCTTGCGTCAAAGAAATGTTATCTCTATTCCAAGTTGAAGCCAGAAATATCATCATAATAAATATTTTGCATCATTGCTCAAAACATTCAGCATAAATGTGTTTAGCTAGATATATGAATTTTGTTGGATAACACTGTCACACTCTTTTTATCAGACTATTCCAATTAAATTATCCTTATTGTGAGGAGATTATTTTAATTACTAAAATAGATTCGTCACTTATAATTGAGTTATGGTGTTACAAATCATATTTTGTAAAGCTCTAATGAAACAGAAATGACTATTTGCATTAGTCAATGAAAACAATGGATATGGTAAGGAATTCGATTGATGCATTAAAAGGTGTGAGGTACTCTTGAATCACGTAGTTCTAACACAATAGACTTTATCAACTTATAATTGGCACAAATTAGTGCTGGACAAATCAAATTATTAATTATTCCCATGGCTTGCTTAACTAAATCAATTTGATAAGTCCTAAACAAATATGTAAAGTTACAACAATGACCTTGATATACACTGGTAAGAACGCATAAATGTGACCTCACTTTGTATAATACATCCTAAATTTAAGCCTATTCGTCTTTGTTAAACTAAAGGTTATTATATTACTAAAAGTGTGTAGGTGAAGACACATAAATATTACCTTGTAATTTTAATTATATTTCCTTCTTTTATACGCAGAGTTGTGACCTCATGTAAGAGGATATATTATATGTGTCCTCATTAGATCTTAAGACTTATGATACATTTATTCTACTATGTTGGGAAAACTATTTTTTCCCTTTTCTCTCATTTGTTTTATCAATCGCAACTGGCAATGACTAAAGCTTTAGATTTCTGTATCGAGTCAAATTTTTCTATTGTTGACATATGTGTTCAATATAATCAAAAGCCTAATGCATTATAAGCACTAAATAAACTGATTACCTTGACCCTTATTTGCAAAAATAATCAAACAAAAGTTATAGTGAACTACTCCCAAATAATCCATACAAAATAGTTCACTTTAAACCTAAAATCAACTAAGAAAAACCTGACATATTATTAGAAAAAATAGAAGAACACCAACCCTGAATATGACTTATTTTTGTATTATCTTCTACACGACCAAAATTGTATATAAGCAAGATAAAAAACAATCATTCATATTATAAATATCATAAGAATCTACAACCTTGACTAACAAGATTATCTATTCATGCTAGAAATAAAAAATACAAGATAAAATATATTGCGATAATATTGTGGGTTAACTAGCACACTAGCACACAATCACAAGCAAATAAAATAGAAGTGAAAAATAACACGAGGATTAAACAAGGTTAGGCTAGACTAATCCTCAAAGCAAAAAAGTAGATAGAGTTTTTCACTATGAAAGATAGAAGAAGTGTACAATCCTTTAGAATCTTCAACGAATATCCTATATATAGATCCCAAGTAGTCTCAAACATATAAGGAAAAGGTTATCCTAATCCTTAAAGGGAATTATTGTAACGACCTGTTTAGTCGTTTTGAGCAGCGGATTTTATTCAGGAAAAACTGGCTGAGACGATGGACTCCACGACGGACCGTCATGGGCACGACGGACCGTCGAGGGGGTCTCGTTTCAAAACACTTAGAAATTCTGAAATTTGGGTACTAAAATCGACACTCTGAACTTCGTAAGGGAATGGCAGGACGGACCGTCGTGGCCACGACAGACTGTCACACATTTTCCAAAGAAATTGGTCTCTAAACTCTGTGACGGAAGCAGCAGAACGGACTGTCGCAGGCACGACGGGCCGTCACAGGCTACGTAATCCCAGGCTGGGTCGGATTTCTGTTAAGTAATTTAAGGGGCGTTTTGGACTATTTCTGCTTTAATTTTAAAGTTAGTGGGTTAATGTTAATAGTTTAATTACTAGGGGGTTAAAAGAGATAACCTTGAGTTAATTAGTGGGTTAATTCCTCATCTTTTATACTTAATTATATGCTAATTAGGGTAAAAGAAAGAGGGTTTGAATAAGAAAAATAGAAAGAACAAGGAGAGGGAAAGAGAAATGATCGAGAGAGAGAAACGAAGAGGATAGCAAAGCTTTGGGGAATCTGTTGCTTGATCACGAATCTTCAGTGGAGGTAGGTTATGATTTTTATGCTATTCGTAGTAGACTCTTAATAGCGAATGATATGTGTTGGTAATATTATCTCATCTTCTATATGCTTAATTGTATGCTTGCATGAACGTGATTATATAATTGTGATAAAATAAGCATGATGAAGCTATTGAATCCTAAATCTTGAAAAACCCTAATCTACTTTGTTAATGATAATGCCTTGGTATAAAAGAAGGCTTGATGAACGAAAGTAGTGAGATTAGGGGATCGGGTGCTTTTTTCCGGTACCAGGATAGTATATGAGGATCAGAGTCACGTTCCGACACCAGAATAGTATATGAGGATCGGAGTGTCACGTTCCGACACCAGGATAGTATATGGATTGGGTGCCACGTTCCGGTACCAGGATAGTATATGAGGATCGGAGTGTCACGTTCCGACACCAGGATAGTATATGGATCGGGTGCCACGTTCCGGTACCAGGATAGTATATGAGGATCGGAGTGTCACGTGCCGACACCAGGATAGAATATGGATCGGGTGTCACGTTCCGACACCAAGATAGCTTATGAGGATCGGAGTGTCACGTTCCGACACTAGGATAGTATATGGAGCGGAGTGTCACGTACCGACACAAGAGATATAAAGATAATGAATCTTGAAATATGTTAATATACTCAATTTAATGAACCTAATTCCCAAATGAGTATGATGGGGAGGCGTGAGTCCTCATTGATGTGCTTGGTGTTGTGACCAAGAGTTATGGTAATTGTATATGTCGCATGTTGAGTATTGTAGTTGATTTTATGATATTATCTGATATATACTGTTTTCAATTTTGAGGTGGCCGATGATACCTACTCAGTACTTGTGTTTGTACTGACCCCCTACTTGTATGTTTCTTTCTTTGTTATGTGGAGTACAGCAAACGTGCCGTCGTCTTCAACTCAACCGCAACTCTAGCCAGTCTTCATTACACCGGATTTCAGGGTGAGCTAATGCTTCTAGCTTGGACTGGATCTTCCTCTTCATGTCTTGATGCCTTGAACTTCCGGCATGGACTAGCTTTTTATTTATTTTAGATTCTTAGAATACTCTTAGATTAGTAATTTGAGTATAGATGTTCTTGTGGTGATGACTTCCAGATTTTGGGAAATAATAGATGTTGAGTTTTAGAAGTTATTGAATTGATTCTTATTAATGAGTTAAGTCTTCCGCATTACTTTCTGTTGATATTATATTGAAATGTTGGGGTTTGGATTGGTTTGTTCGCTTACATAGGAGGGCAAGTGTGGGTGCCACTCGCGGCTTGGTTTTGGGTCTTGACAAACTTGGTATCAGAGCATTAGGTTCGTTGGTCTCATCACACAAGAACGAGTCTAGTAGAGTCTTAAGGAACGGTAGGGGGACGCCTTTACTTTTCTTTGAGAGGCTATAAGACATTAGGAAAATTCCATTCTTTCTTTCTTTCTTTCGTGCTATTACTTGGATCCAATTGGTATCTAGGTTATACAAATTGGTATCTGAACATCTTCACTCTCTTTAGTAGATGGTTAGAACTAGATCAACAACCGCGCCAACACCGACACCAGCAAGACAAGAAGCGTCTGTAGCTCGAAGAGGAGTAGTGGCAAGAGGCCGTGGAAGAGGTCGTGGGAGGATGTCCTCTAGAGGAAGAGGACAAGTACCTAGCCCATCTCGTACTAGGGCGGTGACTCCTCCACCAACTGAGGAAGTGGTAAGAGAGGCTGAGGAAGGGGAGAATGAACAAGTGCAGAATGAGGAATTGCCACCCCAACCTACCCCAGAGATGATCAATCAGGTTCTGGCTTATCTTAGCGATTTATCTGATCAGGGCCAGACACCTCCAGTGTTTTCTGCTCAGCACCTCAGGTTTCGGAGGTACAACATGCAGCTACTGTGGCTCCCCGCATGGATGCCTCATTGGGAATAGGCACATTTCCTCGTCTGACTACATGGCCTATAATTACAAGTGATCAGCATGAACTTTTCAGTACACAAGATGCATACGATTGGTGTTGAGTTTGTGACATATCTGTCTTCAAGGGTGCTGAATCTGAGGATGCATACGATTTTCTGGTTGACTGTCATGAGCTACTACACAAGATGGGTATAGTAGAACGATTTGGTGTTGAGTTTGTGACATATCAGTTTCAAGGAAACGTCAAAATGTGGTGGCGGTCACATGTTGAGTGTCAACCAACAGAGGCACCACCTATGACTTGGGCATCATTATCTTGCTTGTTTATGGAGAAGTATATACCCCGCACTTTGAGGGATATGAGGAGAGATGAGTTTCTAAGCCTAGAGCAAGGCAGGATGTCGGTTACTGATTATGAGGCTAGGTTTCGTGCACTATCCAGATATGCCACCAAGCTTTGTTTCAGTCCACAAGAGCGGATTCGCCGTTTTGTGAAGGGGTTGAGGTCAGAGTTGCGGATTTCAGCCTTACAGGTAGCGGCTACAGCGAAATCCTTTCAGGAAGTGGTAGACTTCGTGATAGAGGTGGAAAGAGTGAAGCCAAATGACTTCACCATGGCATGGGCATCGAAAAGGTTTCGAAAGGGAGGTGAGTTTAATAGTTCTTACTCTAGAGGGCAGGGTTCAGGAGGTTACCCAGCCCGACCTATTTAGTCTTCACTGCAGACTGTAGTTGGGGGTCCACCGCAGACCGGTCAACATTTCCCTGAGTTTGGTGGTTATCCCTAGACTTCGTCATTCTCACAGAGGCCGATGCTTGAATCCAGAGAATGTTATGGATGTGGAGAGACTAGACATATTAAGAGGTGTTGTCCAAAACAAAGTTACAGACCTCCAATAGTCAGAGGTAGAGGTCGTCATAGAAGAGGCCGTCATTCTGGAGGACGTGGTGGTCGAGGTAATGGTGGTCACCAAAACGGCCGGTGTGATGGGCAAACTGGAGCCACTACAACACAACATGGTAGGGGCAACGGACAGACAGGCGATAGGGCCTATCGTTACGCTTTCCCCGGGCGGTCTCAAGTGGAAACATCTGATGCTGTTATCACAGGTAATCTTTTGGTTTGTGATTGCATGGCTTCTGTATTATTTGATCCTGGCTCCACATTTTCATATGTATCTTCCTCATTTTCTACTGGTCTTAATTTACATTGTGAATTGCTTGACATGCCTATTCGTGTTTCTACTCCGGTGGGTGAGTCTGTGATAGTTGAAAGGGTATATAGGTCTTGTTTGGTGACTTTTGTGGGGAGCAATACTTATGTAGACTTGGTTATCTTAGAAATGGTTGATTTTGATGTAATTCTGGGTATGACTTGGCTTTCTCCAAATTTTGCAATCTTGGATTGTAATGCTAAAACTGTGACGTTAGCCAAGCCCGGGACAGATCCATTAGTGTGGGAGGGCGACTACACTCCCACTCCGGTTCGTATCATATCCTTTCTTCGTTCTAAGAGAATGGTTAGTAAGGGGTGTTTAGCTTTCTTGGCATATCTCAGGGATGACACTACCCAAGTACCTTCAATTGAGTCAGTTTCGGTAGTTCGTGAGTTTCAGGATGTGTTCCCTGCAGATCTTCCTGGTATGCCACCGGATAGAGATATTGATTTTTGCATCAATCTGGAACCGGGTACTCGCCCCATTTCTATACCCCCCTATAGAATGGCTCCCGCTGAGTTAGGAGAGTTAAAGGCCCAGCTTCAAGAGTTGTTGAGCAAAGGCTTCATTAGACCAAGTGCATCTCCTTGGGGTGCTCCGGTGTTATTTGTGAAGAAGAAGGATGGGACTTTTCGGATGTGCATAGACTACCGGCAGTTGAACAAGGTAACTATTAAGAACAAGTATCCCATTCCTCGCATTGATGACTTGTTCGATCAGTTACAAGGTGCTTGTGTCTTCTCTAAGATTGACTTGAGATCCAGTTATCATCAATTGAAAATACGGGCAACGGATGTGCCAAAGACTGCTTTTCGGACCAGGTATGGGCATAACGAATTTGTAGTGATGTCTTTTGGTCTTACGAATGCCCCTGCTGCTTTCATGAGCTTGATGAACGGGATTTTTAAGCCATATCTGGATCTCTTTGTGGTCGTATTTATTGATGATATACTGATATACTCAATGAACAAGAAAGAACATGAGGAGCATTTGAGAATTGTGTTGGAAGTATTAAGGGAGAAAAGGCTTTATGCCAAATTCTCCAAGTGTGAGTTTTGGCTAGATTCAGTGTCCTTCTTGGGGCACGTGGTTTCTATGGATGGAGTGATGGTGGATCCTTCTAAGATTGAGACAGTGAAGAATTGGGTAAGACCTACTAATGTGTAAGAAATAAGGAGATTTGTTGGTTTAGCTAGCTATTACCGTCGATTTGTCAAGGGATTCTCTTCCATCGCTTCCCAATTGACGAACTTGACTAAGCAGAATGTTCCATTTGTATGGTCGGACGAATGTGAGGAAATCTTTCAGAAGCTCAAGACTTTGTTGACTACCGCACCTATCCTTACCTTGCCAGTAGAGGGTAAGAACTTCATTGTTTATTGTGATGCGTCCTATTCTGGTTTGGGTGCAGTGCTTATGCAAGAGAAGAATGTAATTGCTTATGCTTCGAGGCAATTAAAGGTGCATGAACGTAATTACCCGACCCATGATTTGGAGTTGGCCGCGGTAGTATTTGCATTGAAGCAACGGAGGCACTATCTGTATGGGGTTAAGTGTGAAGCCTATATGGATCATTGTAGCCTACAGTATGTCTTTACTCAGAAAGATTTGAATTTGAGACAGAGGAGATGGATGGAACTACTGAAGGACTACGATATCACTATTCTGTATCATCCGAGAAAAGCTAGTGTTGTGGCAGATGCTTTAAGTAGAAAGGCAGGAAGCATGGGAAGTCTAGCTCACTTGAAAGTTTCTAGACGCCTGTTGGCTAGAGAAATCCAAAACTTGGATAATGACTTTATGAGGCTAGAAGTAAATGAGAAGGGAGGATTTTTAGCTTGTGTGGAGTCGAGATCTTCTTTTCTTGACAAGATCAAGGGAAAACAGTTTGATGATGAGAAACTAGGCCGAATTCGGGATATGGTGTTGCGAGGAGAGGCTAAAGAGGCGATAATTGATGAGGAAGGTTTTTTGAGAATTAAGGGAAGGGTATGCGTACCCGGCATCGATGATTTGATCAACACTATTCTGACAGAGGCTCATAGTTCAAGGTATTCTATACATCCTGGTGCAACCAAGATGTATCGTGACCTAAAGCAACATTTCTGGTGGAGTAGAATGAAGCGTGACATTGTGGAGTTTGTCGCCAAATGTCCAAATTGTCAGCAAGTAAAGTATGAACACCAGAGGCCTGGAGGAACACTTCAGAGAATGCCCATTCCGGAATGGAAGTGGGAGAGAATCGCAATGGACTTCGTGGTTGGTATTCCAAAGACAATGGGTAAGTATGACTCTATTTGGGTAATTGTTGATAGGTTAACTACCTCTGCTAACTTCATTCCGGTGAAGGTGACTTACAATGCAGAAAAGTTAGCCAAACTTTACATCTCAGAAATTGTTTGATTGCATGGAGTTCCACTCTCCATTATATCAGATAGAGGTACGCAGTTTACTTCTATGTTTTGGAGAACATTGCATGCGGAATTAAGTACTAGGTTGGACCTTAGTACCGCATTTCACCCTCAGACCGATGGTCAGTCTGAGCGAACGATTCAAGTGTTGGAGGATATGCTTCATGCATGTGTGATAGAATTTGGTGGTCATCGGGATAACTTCTCCCCGTAGCAGAATTTTCATACAACAATAGCTATCACTCAAGCATTGATATGGCCGCATTTGAAGCATTGTATGGTATGAGATGTAGGTCTCCCATTGGGTGGTTTGATGCATTTGAGGTTAGACCTTGGGGTACTGACCTTTTGAGGGATTCATTAGAGAAGGTGAAATCTATTCAAGAAAAGCTTTTAGCGGCTCAAAGCAGGCAAAAGGAATATGCAGATCGAAAGGTTAGAGACTTGGAGTTCATGGAGGGTGAACAAGTCTTGCTGAAGGTTTCGCCTATGAAAGGGGTGATGCGGTTTGGTAAGAGAGGTAAGCTAAGCCCAAGGTATATTGGACCATTTGAAGTACTTAAGCGAGTAGGGGAGGTGGATTATGAATTAGCCTTGCCTCCAGGACTGTCAGGAGTGCATCCGGTATTTCATGTATCTATGTTGAAAAGATACCATGGGGATGGAAACTACATCATTCGTTGGGATTCAGTCCTTCTTGATGAGAATTTGTCTTATGAGGAGGAACCTGTTGCTATTTTGGATAGAGAAGTCCGCAAGTTGAGGTCGAGAGAGATTGCATCCATCAAGGTTCAATGGAAGAATCGACCAGTTGAAGAGTCCACTTGGGAGAAGGAGGCTTATATGCGAGAAAGATACCCACACCTGTTTACTGATTCAGGTAATCCTTCTCGCCCTTGTTTTTCTTCTTGTGATCGTTCGAGGACGAATGATGGGTAAATTGGTATCTATTGTAACGACCTGTTTAGTCATTTTGAGCAGCAGATTTTATTCTAGAAAAACTGGCTGAGACGACGGACTCCATGACGGACCGTCATGGGCACGACGGACCGTCGAGGGGGTCTCGTTTCAAAACACTTAGAAATTCTGAAATTTGGGTACTGAAATTGACACTCTGAACTTTGTAACGGAATGGCAGGACGGACCGTCGTGGGCACGACAGACCGTCACACATTTTCCACAGAAATTGGTCTCTGAACTCTGTGACGGAAGCAGCAGAACGGACCGTCGCAGGCACGACGGGCCGTCACAGGCTGCGTAGTCCCGGCTGGGTTGGATTTCTGTTAAGTAATTTAAGGGGCGTTTTGGACTATTCCTGCTTTAATTATAAAGTTAGTGGGTTAATGTTAATAGTTTAATTACTTGGGGATTAAAAGAGATAACCTTGAGTTAATTAGTGGGTTAATTCCTCATCTTTTATACTTAATTATATGCTAATTATGGTAAAAGAAAGAGGATTTGAATAAGAAAAATAGAAAGAACAAGGAGAGGGAAAGAGAAACGATCGAGAGAGAGAAACGAAGAGGATAGCAAAGCTTTGGGGAATTTGTTGCTTGATCACGAATCTTTGATGGAGGTAGTTTATGGTTTTTATGCTATTCGTAGTAGACTCTTAATAGCGAATGATATGTGTTGGTAATATTATCTCATATTCTATATGCTTAATTGTATGCTTGCATGAACGTGATTATATAATTGTGATTAAATAAGTATGATGAAGGTATTGAATCCTAAATCTTAAAAAACCCTAATCTACTTTATTAATGATGATGCCTTGATATAAAAGAAGGCTTGATGAACGAAAGTAGTGAGATTAGGGGATCGGGTGCCACGTTCCAGTACCAGGATAGTATATGAGGATCGGAGTGTCACGTTCCGACACCAGGATAGTATATGAGGATCGGAGTGTCACGTTCCGACACCAGGATAGTATCTGGATCGGGTGCCACATTCCGGTACCAGGATAGTATATGAGGATCGGAGTGTCACGTTCCGACACCAGGATAGTATATTGATCGGGTGCCACGTTCCGGTACCAGGATAGTATATGAGGATCGGAGTGTCACATTCCGACACCAGGATAGAATAGGAACGGGTGTCACGTTCCGACACCAGGATAGTATATGAGGATCGGAGTGTCACGTTCCGACACCAGGATAGTTTATGGAGCGGAGTGTCACGTACCGACACAAGAGAAATAAAGATAATGAATCTTTAAATATGTTAATATACTCAATTTAATGAACCTAATTCCCAAATGAGTATGATGGGGAGGCGTGAGTCCTCATTGATGTGCTTGGTGTTCTAACCAAGAGTTGTGGTAATTGTATATGTCGCATGTTGAGTATTGTAGTTGATTTTATGATATTATCTGATATATACTGTTTTCTATTTTGAGTTGGCCGATGATACCTACTCAGTACTTGTGTTTGTACTGACCCCACTACTTGTATGTTTCTTTCTTTGTTATATGTGGAGTGCAGCAAACGTGACGTCGTCTTCAACTCAACCGCAACTCTAGCAAGTCTTCATTACACCGGATTTCAGGGTGAGCTAATGCTTCTAGCTTGGACTGGATCTTCCTCTTCATGTCTTGATTAGTAATTTGAGTATAGATGTTCTTGTGGTAATGACTTCTAGATTTTGGGAAATAATAGATGTTGAGTTTTAGAAGTTATTGAATTGATTCTTATTAATGAGTTAAGTCTTCCGCATTACTTTCTGTTGATATTATATTGAAATGTTGGGGTTTAGATTGGTTGGTTCGCTCACATACGAGGGTAAGTGTGGGTGCCACTCGCGGCTCGGTTTTGGGTCGTGACAATTATATTTCTTTTCCAGATCTATTATAACAAAGTGTTCTAAACAAATAGGGATTACAAATTATTATGGATAAAATCAAGACTTATTTTAGAAAATGTAATAAGAAATAAAATTAAAGACTACAAAGAATAAGATGCAAACTTATTGAGTCAAAATTACCACGGAAGTGTGCACAATCATACAAATATTACATAATTTTTTGTCTAGATATCATACGCACGAAGACTTTTCAATCAACTATATACGAACTTAAACTAATTAAATGTTCAAACTTATATGCCAAACTTCAGAAACAAAAAATTCGACCATGGTGCCACAATGCTTCGCACACTGCAAGATCTAAAAGGGTACTATGTAGCGCACTGCTTTAGCCTTTTTAAGTTAAAAGTATATCAAATCAAAGTACAAGATGATCACCTTAGATATACATTATATGATAAGAAAAAATAAGAAGTTAAGTATTTTGCAAAAGAAGTCTGGACATTCCATTTTTTGAATAGATCGTTGGACACCAAATAATAGTATAACATTTGAATGTAAATACACGAAATTTTAGTCTTAACACCAAATTATTTGCTTAACTTTCAGACCCATCAATACAAATGAAAATATTGTGCAATCTTCTGTCAACAAAGAACAATACTTATTGTCTTCAAAATATTTAGCCACATAAACACACTGAAGGCCATAAAAGACTTATCAAATAGAAACAAATTATTTCTTGTTGGGATGAGAACCTTCTCCTTCATGGACAACGTGAACTTGTAAGTAAAGTTCATTGTTGTGTTTCTCTCTCACAAATTCACAAATGCACGTATCTTTTTCCTCCACAAGGTTCCACTTACATAAATTATGCCACCCTCCAATTAGCCATACTACTGTCCTCTCAAATCTTGAGTTTTGCCTCAAATTCTCTACCAGCGGAGTCACGAATGGTCATGCATGAAGGGAGTTCAAGTTGGTAATCTCTCACCACATCAGCCGGAACATACTAGACTTAGAAAAAAACACTTTGTTAAATGAAAATATTATAAGAATGAACTATAAAGTTATCACATAAAATATTTATGTGTTAATAATTACCAGATGATTTCTCCTATCTGGGCGTATTTTTTTCACGAAGAAAGGATTTTTTTTGCTTAGTTCCACCTCCACTTCTGAATATATATGTAGCAAATTGTCTCCTTAAATATATCATGACAATAATATGAATACAAAATTATGTCTAAATAATGATAGGTGTCAATTTTGTGGTAACATAAATAATAAAAGAATTGAATTGCATAGAAAATGAAACATAAGAGTATATTTCAAGATATTTAATTTTTGTTTACCTTTGGAACGTGTTGTCATTTTTTTTAATATGCCAATTCTTTCTTTATCTTCCTCGTCTTCTTTGTATTCATCAGGTTCTTCTTCTTTTTCACCTTCTTCTTCTGGAACATCTTCCCTATTTTCATATTCCTTTTGTTCATCCTCCTTTTCTTCTACTAGGGTAGTCTCATCCGTAACAACAAAAGAAGAAATGTTCTCGCTATCTCTAGCCCTAGTATTCTCCTTTGGCTCCACACTCTTTTGATGTTCAACATTCATTTCCTCTACTTCCTCCTCCTTCACATTAATTTTTAAACTCCCAACTCCTTCCTTTACACATCCATTTCTTCCAAATAGTGTAAAGTCAAAAGTTCTAGTACCATCAAAGTCATAAATAAAGAAGTCTCCAAGCTCTACGATGTTGTCCTTAATGATTTTTTCCCATCCATATTCAAAAAAAATATCTTTTCCTGATTTGGTTACCCCTATAGGCCACATATTTCCAAACCGATCCCTAAGGAAAATGTTGCTAGGTAATATTCCATCCATGTAATCGGTATAAGCTGTAGGAAGTTTCTGTGAAGAAAAAAAGCTTCACTTTTGAAAAACTAAATGCAGAAGAACATTAATTTATTAAATCACGTTGCTAATGTCATAGAAGCAAACAAGTTTCAGATGATAAAATATTTCAGATAAACACAAAGTTTGAGACTTTTGTTGTTAGAATTCAAGAGTCTAGCTATTACAGAAAGGATAAAATGTAATGTATGGCCTTTTCAAAGTTTTATCATACAAGTACTTCGTTCAACCCTCATAATATTGTTAGTTTTGAATAAAATATGCAATCTCTATCATTGATGGACTAAATTAAACGTAATACTTATAAAAAAAAGTAGGTATTTAACATATATAGAAAAACATATCAAATTTATTTGCACAACAAAAGGGCTCTTATCAACCTTTTACTTTCCCTGCCCTTATTCAAAACACTTATATTAAAAAACTATTGATTGAAAAAGTTTTAAGAAAAAGATTCAACAACAATTATAGATCAAATACATGAAGATAAGAACAAAAAATAAGATGAA
>JAKWJD010001311.1:0-45944 GCA_027705065.1 Solanum peruvianum | reverse complement strand
GTTTGAGTACAGGGCATATTTCAGCGGCTATTGATAGACATTTCTTAGAAGATCAGTGATCATTCAAACTCTAGGGTGAGCTAGTTCCTAAGGTTTTCCTTGAGTTCTCCTTTTGTACAATCCATTTTATTAGGTCTTAGACTAGTTCTTTAGATGATTTTCTGTTAGACTTATGAATCTTGTTAGAGTTTTAGTACATTGACCTTCAGGTCCTAGGGGTTATATTTTTGCATTCGTGTTATTTCATTTGATTAGTTCCTTCATAAATAATTTAGTAATTTAAAATTGCTTTTGTATCTTAAAATATGTTAGATTTGATTTAGTTTCTTGGTTGGTTGTACAAATGGTTCTTCCACCGGAAGGTTAGTGTGGGTGCCAATCATGACGATTGGGTCACGATAGGTCAAGTATAGTTAGGTCAAGTTATGTGCAATGACCTTATTGTTTCTTGCCATGTGCTGTATAACATTCAATGATTGAGATTAATTGAAATTATATACTCATCTAAATAATAAAACAACAAAGTCATCAATTATTATTATTTTTTATTACTATTAAATAAAACAATTAAGTGCACCTAGCAAATAATTTAAAGAAAAAAATAAGACTTGTGAGAATATGTGGAATTCCTAACTTTTTTAGCTGTCAAACCTCGTACTTGGATTGGATTTTTTAAATTATACTAATTCGAAGGAATTCGACACTTTTGAAGAAACTGATAAATATATTTTTATAATTATTTGATAACCTCCAATCATTTTTTAAATAAATGTATTATCATGTGCTTTAGTTGAATTATTATTTGGAGATCAATTATGTTTTTAAGTTTGATCTATTAGTGGAGATTACTTCAGAATTTCGAAAAAATATGTGTGAAATTACTCAAGAAGAAGTTTGGCAGGTAAAATGTAAGGAAGTTCCTATATTCCCTTCAATCTTAAATATTTTCGTGAAAATAGTAGTTTAGTTACATGTAATAGCTTTATTTGATAGTTTTAAAAATAAAAATATTGACAACATTGTTTTTTTATTGTTATAATGAGTATATAATTTAAATGTATCTCAAACATAAATTATTATATAATACATAAGGCACGAATCTATAAGGTCATTGAACAATACTTGAAAACGTATGTGAGATATTTCTATCTTCGGTTAGTTCACCCACACACCAATTTGTTTAATTCAGCAAAGTTTGAGTAGGCTGAATGATGAACATTGAAGTTTTTGAAGAACAATGGTTAAATTCTTGTTAGTCGAGTAATAGTATGTTTTGGTTGATAGGATTCATGTTTCCGGTTTGTTTTCGGGTATAATCAATTGGGTATTGAGATTATTAGTGATCCTAAGTGATTAGGGTGAGATTCATGGAAGCTTAGAAGGGTAGGAGATGAAAAAAGGACAAGAAAAGTCAGAAGTCCCGTCTGACAAGCCCTGGGGCGCCGCGCCAACAAGAGCCCCTCAAGAAAGTCTCTATACGTCAGGATTTGGCGCGCCGCGCCAGCCAGAGTCCCTTAGGACAGATTAGGTCTCTCACGCTCTAGCGCTGCACAACTTTTGGAGCACCAAAAACACATGGAGACCCCGTTCTTTCCACATCTTTTTCGTACTAGTTGCCAAGTGATGTACCCACACTTCTTAGTTTATTACAAAAATGTAAGGAACATATAAGCATCATGAATTCATCCATAAACATGAAATCATAGACCTTGAATCCATAATCTAATTCAAGGAAGGTTACGATCAAAGTCTAAGAAGCCAAGAGTTAAGTCTTAAGGTTAATAAGTAAGGCAAAGTAAAATTTCTTATAATTTTCAATAGTCTTATTTAAACATTTTATTTTTGTTCTAAGACTCAAGTTTCGAGTTTAAGAAAGAGAAGTTGAACCGTAAAGAGTTGATTAATATCAAAAGTTTCAAGTCAACCAAAGAGTAAAGAGTTGAGTTCATTTCGCAAAAGATATAAGGGGACTAAATATTCCCTAGAAATATTATAAATATTTTTGACATTTATTTTAAGGGGAAACTAAGACCCAAAAGAGTTTTGAACAAGAAAAAGGAACATTGATTCCAATAGATCTTTTAAAGCTAAATCTCTAGCAATTATATCAACCCAAATAAAGGAATTTATTTTTAGAAGCATGAGCTAAAGTATATTTTGGGAGTAGTCTTGAACACTGATGTGGGGATAAGAGTTCACATTAACTCAAGTCCCCATTTAAACCATGTAGTCATCATGGTTGTTGAGGGTTATACTTTTAAGATGATCACGTAAGTTAAGCTATTGGATCCAGTATGTTAAGGAGTCCTATGTGATGGCAATGTATAGGACAGTTCTGGCAGCGTGGGCAAGACGTTGTATCACCACTTAGCCGCATACTGGTTGTTTTCAATTTGAGAATCTCCCACACAACTATATTACTTTCATATATAAGTACAATTGAGTTTGCTATTGCATTTTCTTTAATGAACTGAGTTGCTTTACTGTTTTACAAGTTTTATATATATTGTATGTGTTTTAAATTGCTTTATATACATATATTGAGTTGAGTATTTCTTGAGTTGAGCAGACTCAAGGTAAGTTCATCTTATTCTCATCAAGCTTAAGTTGTTGTTTGGAATTCCAACTCACATACTCGGAAATTCAATGTACTGATGTCTATTGGCTTGCATCCTTTTATGATATAGACACAGGTAACCAGGGTCAACATCCAGCACCTCTTTTGGTCCAAGTTGAGCACTCAGAGTAACTGGTGAGCCTCCTTGCATTCAAAAGGATCCTTTTATATACTTTCTAGTCTTTCAATTTCATAGTGTTGTGGGGTCTGTCCTAGCATTCATCATAGTATTTTTAGAGGATTCATAGACGGATACTCAGTCATTTAGTTCAGTTGATTATCTTTATTTTTATATATTTCATTTTGAGACTTAAGTACCATTTTGTCCAAGACAGTTAATTTAAGTTATTTATGAGAATTTTTTTGTTTTATCATTGAGTAAGTCTTCAGTTGAGTTAAGTAAGTTAGGTGAAGGGTTCGCTCAAGGCCAGCAATAGTCATTAAGTATCGGCCATGTCCAGGGTGTAGTCTTAGAGTGTGATAAACTTGGTATCAGAGTAAAATTTTCAAGTGTCCTAGGAAGTTTATGAAGCCTTGTATGTAGAGTCTTAGTCATCGGTGTGAAGCGCGCCACAGCTATGAGTAAGAGGCTACAACACTTAGGAATTTCTCACATCCTTCATCTCCCTTTTTTGTGCATTAGAGTTATCTCTAAAAGTCTCTCTCTAATTCGTGCTTGCGTGTGTTTAAGATTATCATGCCTCCACAAAGAGTAGTCAGAGGTCATCAACTTAGAAGAAATATAAAGGAGTCAGAGGTACTTAATGCACCCGAAATGCAACCTCAAGGGGAAGTTACCAATGTTGAGTTCTACGAGGCTATCCAAATGTAAAGACAAGGGTGACTAACCAAGTTGGGAAACAAAGAGGAGCTCGACAAGAAAGGGTTGACACTTCAAGGATTCCGGAATTCTTGAGGATGAATTCCTTAAGTTTTTCTAGTTCAAGCACTATGGAGGATCCTGAAAACATTATGGAAGAGCTGAAGAAGGTGTTTGAGATGAGGCATCTAGTCGATATTGAAAGGGTTAAGCTATTTGTATATTAGCTAAAGAATGTGGCTAAGATTTGGTTCAACCATTGGAATAAGGGCACAGATGAGAACGAACCACATCCGAGATGGGCTTGTTTTGAAGAGGGTTTCTTGGGGCATTTTTCCCTAAAAATTGAAGGAGGCAAAGGTACGGGAGTCCTTAATCTGAAACAGGACTTCTGTATTGTTCATGAGTATAGGATGAAATTCACCCAACTATCTTGCTATGCTCCTAAAATAGTTAAACATATCAGGAGCAGCATGACTTTGTCTGTCGTTGGTTTGGGTCGTGCATATATTAAAGAGAGCAGAGCAGCAATGCTGATCGAGGACATGGACGAATCCCAATTGATTCAAATCGACCACAATTTCAGAAACAGAGAAGCATGCACCATCATCTTTTAGTGCACCTGCGCCCACAAACAAAAGTGAGTACAATAGCTAGAATTTGCAGAACTACAGAGCTAGGCCAGCGAAGTCTCAAGGAATCGTGGCACAAGGGGGTAGTTGGGCTCCTGAATGTTCTAGTGTGGTAGAACCCACCCGGGTAAATGTCATCATGGCCAGACAGGTTACTTCATGTGTGGTCAAGAGAGTCACTTTATGAGAGAGTTCCCTACGAATAGAGAGGTGGTGGAAATCTGGGCAATAGAGATCAATATTTATCAGTTGGTCCACCATACAGGATTCACTTAGAGGATTTACTTTTCATACTGGCGGAGGGGAAAATCGTCTTTATGCAATTACTATCTGCCAAGAGCAAGAGAACTTGCCTGAAGTTGTCACGTGTATGATAAATATATTAATTTTTATGTTTATGCTTTGTTATACATAGGAGCAAGTTTATATTTTGTAACTCCTTATATTGCAAATCAATTTCAGATTCTTCTTGTCAAACTTTGTGAACCTTTATGTGTATCTACCCTTATTGGAGAATTTATTCCAGTGGAAATAGTCTATCGTGATTGCCCTATTTCTATCAATCACAAGAACAACATAGATGACCTACTGGAGTTAGACATAGTAGATTTTTATGTCATTCTAGGTATGAACTGGCTCCATGCTTTTTATATGTCAATAAATTGTTTTCAAGTTTCAAATTCCTAATAAGACAATCATCAAGTGGAGTAGTAGTTCAGTTGTGCCTAAGGGTCATTTTATTTCGTACCTTAAGATGAGGAAGTTAGTTTCAAAGTGGTGTATCTATAACTTAGTGTGAGTTAATGACTCAAGTGTTGAGGTACCTTCCCTTCAGTCCTGTAGTAAAAGAGTTCCCATAAGTTTTTACTTATGATCTGCCCGGAGTCCCTTTTGAGAGAGAAATAGACTTTGACATAGATATCATTCCAAATGCTCATCCTATCTCTATTCTGCCATAGAATAGCACTAGAAGAGTTAAAAGAGTTGAAAGAACAACCGAA
Source organism: Solanum peruvianum (assembly GCA_027705065.1). Lineage (NCBI taxonomy): Eukaryota > Viridiplantae > Streptophyta > Magnoliopsida > Solanales > Solanaceae > Solanum > Solanum peruvianum. The sequence continues at coordinate 40,874 of JAKWJD010001311.1, read as the reverse complement.
AGCTCTGTTAGATAAAGGTTTTATTTGACCAAGCGTCTCACCTTGGGGAGCTCCAGTCTTGTTTGTGAAAAAGAAAGATGGTTCCCTTAGGATGTGTATAAACTACCGCCAATTCAATATGTTTACCATTAGATGATCTCGTCTCCCTTAACCAAGTTGACTCAAAAGACAATAAAGTTTCAATGGTTTGAAGCTTGTGAGAAAATCTTGCAGGAATTGAAAAAGAGGTTGACTACTGTTTGATTTTGACCTTACTGGAGGGTACTAAAGGTTTTGTGGAGTAATGTGATGCATTAAGAGTTGCTTTGGGCTATGTGTTAATGTAGAAAGGAAAGTTCATAATTTATGCCTCCAGACAATTGAAAGTTCATGAGAAGAACTACCCAACACATGACTTGGAGTTGGTTGTTGGGGTTTTAAGCTTGAAGATATGGTGCCACTATTTGTACGTCTTTCATGTGGATATATTTACTGACCACAAGAGCCTACAATATGTGTTCATCCAAAAGGAGATCAATCTCAGACAAAAGAGGTGGTTAGAACTACTCAAGGATTTTGACATGATTATTACCAACCGAGTAAGGCTAATGTGGTTACTGATACTTTAAGCAAGTTGTCCATGGGGAGTAACGCCCATGTTAAGGAAAATAGAGGGAGTTAGCTAAAGATGTGCACAAACTTGCACGCCTGGGAGTCAAACTTATGGCTTCTACAGATGGATGGATAGTGGTGACTAAAGGGGTTTAATCGTAACTAGTGTTCGAGGTGAAAGAAAGCAACACTAAGACCCCATTTTGCTTGATTTGAAGGAAAATGTTCACGAGCAAAGAGTATATTAGCTTTTGAACAAGGCGGTGATGGTGTGTTGAAGTACAAAGGTAGATTGTGTGTACCTACGGTGGATGGACTCCAAGAGAGGATCATGGAGGAGGCTCATAGATCAAGTTATTCCATTCATTCGGTTTCCACCAACACGTACCACGATTTGAGAGGTATACTAGTGTAAAAATACAAAGAAAGACATTGTTGAATTTGTTGCCAAGTGCCCAAATTACCAGCAAGTGAAAGTGGAACACCAAAGTACTGGAGGGTTGGCTCAAAATATAGAACTTCTGGATTGGTGGTGGGAGATGATTAACATGGACTTTATCACATGCTTTCCAAAGTCTCACGGACAACATGATTCTATTTGGGTAATTGTATGACAAAATCAGCCCATTTTTTATCAGTAAAGACTACCCATACAGCGGAGGATTATGCTAAGTTGTAAATTGAAGAAGTGGTAAGAATTCATGGAGTCCCGGTCCAACAAGTTGAAGGTGAACTTAAGCATTTTTTTTCATCCTCAGACGGATGGACAAGTAGAGCGTACTATCCAGAACATAAAATATATGTTGAGGGATTATTTGATTGATTTCAAAGGGAATTATGACGATCACATACTTCAAATGGAGTTTGCATAAAACAATAGCTTCCATTAAAGCATCCAAATGGCTCCATACGAAGCTCTTTATGAGAGGATATGAAGATCTCCTATTCGTGGTTCGAAGTCAGTGAAGAAGGGTTGATAGAACCATATATAGTTCACCAAGCCATGGTGAAAGTGAAAATTATTCAAGAGATGTTAAAGACGACATAGAGTTGCCAAAGAATGAAAATTATTCAAGAGATGAAAATTATTCATGCTGATCATTTGTCATTATAGGCCCTGTAGTCAGAAGAGGAGGAAACGCGCCTATTTCCAATGAGGCATCCATGCGGGGAGCCATAGTAGCCGCATGTTGTTGTACCTCTGGAACCTGAGGTGCTGGTGCAGAAAACACTGGAGGTGTCTGGCCCTGATCAGATAACCCGCTAAGATAAGCAAGAACCTGATTGATCATCTCTGGGGTAGGTTGGGTGGTGCTTCCTCATTCTGTACTTGTTCATTCTCCCCTTCCTCACCCTCTCTTATCACTTCCTCAGTCGGTGGAGGAGTCACCGCCCTAGTACCAGATGGGCTAGGTGCTTGCCTCTTCCTCTAGATGGCGTCCTCCCACAACCTCTTCCACGGCCTCTCGCCACTACTCCTCTTCGACCTACAGCCCCAGTGGCTGGCTCAGACGTTTCTGTCTTGCTGGTGCTGGTGTTGGTGTTGGTGCAGTTGTTGCTCTAGTTTCTAACCATCTGCGAAATAGAGTGAAGATGGTCAGATACCAATTTGTATCACCTAGATACCAATTGGATCCAAGTAAGTAATAGCACGAAAGAAAGAAAGAAAGAAAGAAATTTTCCTAAGTCTTATAGCCTCTCAAGAAAAGTAAAGGCGTCCCCCAACCGTTCCTTAAGACTCTACTAGACTCGTTTCTTGTGTGATGAGACCAACGAACTAATGCTCTGATACCAAGTTTGTCACGACCCAAAACCGAGCCGCGAATGGCACCCACACTTATCCTACTATGTGAGCGAACCAACCAATCAACCCCAACATTTTAATACAATATCAAAAAAAGAAAGCGGAAGACTTAAATCATTAATGAAAAACAATTCAATAACTTCTAAAAATTCAGCATCTATTATTCCCAAAATCTGGAAGTCATCATCACAAAAAACATCTAATGATAAAATTACTAAACTAAGAGTATTCTAAGAATCTAAAATAAATAAAAGCTAGTCCATGCCGGAACTTCAAGGCATCAAGACATGAAGAAGAAGATCCAGTCCAGCTAGAAGCTTAGCTCACCCTGAATTCGGTGTAATGAAGACTGGCTAGAGTTGCGGTTGATTTGAAGACGACGGCACGTTTGCTGCCACTCACAAATAATACAGAAAGAACATACAAGTAGGGTCAGTACAAAACACAAGTACTGAGTAGGTATCATCGGCCAACTCAAAATAGAAAACAGTATATATCAGATAACATCATAAAATCAACTACAATACTCAATCTGTAGCAATATCAATTATCATAACCCTTGGTCACAACACCAAGCACATCAATGAGGACTCACGCCTCCCCATCATACTCATTTGGGAATTAGGTTCATTAGATTGAGTATATTAACATATTTCAAGATTCATTATCTTTATTCCTCTCGTGTCGGTACGTGACACTCCGCTCCATATACTATCCTGGTGTCGGAACGTGACACTCCGATCCATATTCTATCCTGGTGCCGGAACGTGGCACTCCGATCCTCATTCTATCCTGGTACAGCGGAACGTGGCACCCGATCCAATTACTATCATGGTGTCGGAACGTGACACTCCGATCCTCATTCTATCCTGGTACCAGAACGTGGCACCCGATCCATATTCTATCTGGTGTCGGAACGTGACACTCCGATCCTCATATACTATCCTGGTACCGGAACGGTGGCACCCGATCCTCTATTCTATCTTGGTACCGGAACATGGCACCGATCCTCTATTACTATCCTGGTACCGGAACGTGGCACTCGATCCCCAATCTCACTACTTTCGTTCATCAAGCCTTCTTTTATACCAAGGCATCATCATTAACAAAGTAGATTAGGGTTTCTTTCAAGATTTAGGATTCAATAGCTTCATCATGCTTATTTTATCACAATTATATAATCACATTCATGCAAGCATACAATTAAGCAATAGAAGGGTTTACAATACTACCCAATAATATCATTCGCTATAAGAGTTTACTACGAATAGTATAAAACCATAACCTACCTCCACCGAAGATTCGTGATCAAGCAAGCAATTCCCAAAGCTTTGTTTCCTCTTCGTTTCTCTCGATCGATCGATCACTTCTCCCTCTCTTTGTACTTTCTATTTTCTTATTCAAACCCTCTTTCTTTTACCCTAATTAGCATATATTAAGTATAAAAGATGGCAAAGTAAACCCACTAGTTAACTCAATGTTACCTCTTTTATCCCCCAAGAAATTGAGTTATTAATATTAACCCACGAAACTTATAATTATAAGCAGGAATAGTCCAAAACGCCCCTTTAAAACTTAACCAGAAATCCGACCCAGCCTGGGATTACGCAACCTGTGACAGTCCATCATGGCTGTGACGGTCCGTCTGGCAGGTCCGTCGCAAAGTTCAGAGACTCAATTTCCTTGAAGAGTCTGTGACGGTCCGTCGTACCCACGACAGTCCGTCCTGCAGGTCTGTCACGAAGTTCAGAGAGTCGATTTCAGTACCCAAATTTCAGAATTCTAAGTGTTTTGGAACGAGACACCCTCGACGGTCCATCGTGCCCATGACGGTCCGTCGTGGGATCCGTCGTATTAGCCAGTTTTTCCAGAAATAAAATCTGCTGCTCAAAATGACTAAACAGGTCGTTACAACCTTTCAGTTGATAAGCGAGTAATTTTGCCTTTTTAACTGAGGTCCCTTCAATGATGTCTAGTATTGTGTACAACTCTTCCACAAACTCTTAATGATACTCTCCTCCTTTTGTCACAAAATTTTTGGGGGGTTCATCCTAGCAAAGTCTCTTATCCTTAAAGTGGTCGTATTCATGTTAGGGTTCACCTGACGCTAGCATCCCTTTAGTCTTGATCCGACATAGCTTGTGCTTGAGTTGTCACAACTTAAGTCAATATTTGGAGAGCCGACATTATTTCCACATTTGACATAGCCCCCTCATCAATAAGATCTTGAGTAAATTTAGGATGTTGGGGAACTTTGTAAAAAACTCCCTCATTAACATTCTCCTCTTCCCTTCTTCTTATGTTCTTGTATTTATTTACTGGAGATAAAGGGAAGGGTTATGAAATGACTTTATAGAGTTAAAAACTCTAAGTCACAACTAAAGAGTAATGAAAGAAATGAGATTTCCTAAACATATTATATCCTCTCATTCATAAATGTGGCACGCTTCACACTCATAAACAAGACTACACAAGGTGTAGCTTATGAAACTTCATCCTAATATAATTCTAAACCTTGTGCTCTTATTACCAAGTTTGTCAAAACCCAGCGGTACCCCCTAGATGTACCACAGAGTACTCGACCGCAAATGGGTATCATGCAATCCCTTAGTAACATAACATACAATAAATTATGTAGAACTAAAAACTTTTTACAGTCTAAGTCTTATATAAAATCGCATAGAAGTCTAGAAATTGTATCACAAGCCATCTATTACAATAAAATAAATAGTAGGGTCACAACCCTTACGATAGTTTCAAATGGGAAATGGAAGAAATAAAACAAGAATAACTCTTGCCCTCTAACAATGAGGACTCACCACAGCAAGGAGAGAATCAATCCAAGATTTCAAATGAAGGAGAAGAAAACCTCAACAACCGTACCTACACTCATAGAAAAATGTAGAAAATACGGGTTAGTACAAAAATGCACTAAGTATGGTAAACATGCATAAAATCATTGAAAACATGCTAAAAAGGGACATTTTATTTAAAACCATGCTTTTATCAAGTTAAGAGTCGCTATTCACATTAGTGTAGAAATATAAGTTATACGATCTCATAAGTAACCCTAAGCTATACTTGCGTTGTCCGCCCCGAGCCTAGACCCTTGACATGGAAGGCACTAAATGACCATTACTAGCCTTTAACGTACAGTTGGATTGGCTTACTTAACTCAGGAAAAGACAACAATCAATGCATTAATGATCAAAGAACTGAACTAAACCAAATAATAAGATAACTAGAATATTTTAAAGATTTAAACATCCAACTTGGCCAAATGGCAACCCAATTCTTTAACATAAGAATGATAAGGTAAACACTACTAAACTACTAACTTTTTATCTATGAAGCCTTCTAAAATTGACATGGATGTTGGGACTGACCCCACAATATCATATAAAAGGAAAGATTGAAAGTAATAAATGTGTCATCCGGTAAGCAAGGAGGCTCACCAATGACTCTGAGTTCTAAGTTAGATCAAGAAGGCGTTGGATGATATTGATCCTGATTACCTGCGTCTGCATCATGATATGATGCAGTCCAACTAGCATCAGTACATTGAATGTAAGAGTATGCGAGTTGAAATTCTAACAACATAGGCTATAAAAGAAGTCTTGAGAAACACTTACCTTTGTTATGCTCAACTTATGAATAACTAACTCATTTCAATATAAGGCAATTTAAAAACAAGTGTAATATAAATAAAATTATTTGAAAACAAGTTGTAAACTCTGAATGTATACAAGGATACAAGTAACTTTGATATGTATGTAAAATACAATTAAACTGATATAGATAAAATACAATACTTCTTTGGGAATTCTCTAACTGACACCATCACAGTGATGTACCTCACGCTACCAGAGCAAACTATACCCAGCCAAAGGCATAAAACCTGAACTGCGTAATGGATTCACTAGTCTACTGTGAAAAGATTCATCTAAAAAGTATGACCCTAATCTACACATGGTGGCTACATGATTTATGGGGGTTGTGAGTTGTCTAAACTCTCCCCCATATCAGTGCTCAATACCACTCCCAAAAAATACTATCTCTTATTTTTTAAAAAATATATTGATTTTGTGGTTTGAGATTAGTGCTCAAAACAAAAGCTCAAAGGCTATCGTGGAAATATCAATTTCCTTGCTTGCTTTATTTATAAAGTTATTTCTCTTTAACTGAAAACTAGATCAAAGGCTCTTTGGAAATATCAGTTTCTCTTCTTTCAATGTGAAAACATTTTTATGTTCTTTTTGGAATACTTTGTTTCCATATGCTTCTTTGAAGGAATACTTCACTTTAATCTTAACTGGACTCAAGCTTAAGTCTTAAAATGACACATAAAACATTTTTGAAAGACTTACGAAACTTGAAACGAACTTCTCTTTCTTTTCTTTAGTCCTTTAAGTCTTAAAACAAGTTTAGAGTATTTGCAAAAGACTTCATGTATGAACTTAAGAGATCTCTAAACTTTACTCTAACTTTTCCTTGTATTTGGATTTATGGAATCAAGGTTGTAAATTTGTATTTCTAGATGATTTCTATATGATTAGAAGTCATTTAGAGTAGTTAGAATTATTATGAAGTGTTAAAACACCTTAGAAGGGCTTAATCAAACTGAACTATGTAAACTTGGTGAAAAATGCCGATTTGGGCACGTTAAGGGTGCGCCGCGCCAGACCATTTCGCCTGAGGCACCACTATGGCGCACGGCAGGTGCGCCGCCCTTGGCCTCTAGCACAAACGGGCGCGCCGCGCCTAGTGCTACCCAGATGTGTCTAAACAATTTTCTTCTCTCATTTTCTTATCCTAAATCGCCTAAATCTCCATAGTTCTTTTCCAGAACCCTTAGGATTATTAGTACCTTAATTAACCCATAGATCTAACTTGAAAAACAGTCCTAAATTACGAATCAAAGCAACAATAGGCATTCAACGACTCAATCAACAAGAATTCAACCATGTCTTTCAAGAACTTCATTATTCTCATTCAACCAATTCAAAAATCAAAGGATTTAAGCAAGATTGTTGTGTGGGTGAACTGACCCAGCACTGAAAGATCTCACATATCTTAATAGGGATCACTCTGACAAATTCCACTCGCTATTTTGGTGTTCTTGGCAAATCCTTGACTTTTTCTCTCTTCTCTTCTTCTATTCTCTCTTCTCCAATCCCTAAGCGTGATTTTGATTTTCTAATCTGAACTAAAATTATCTTTAACCCAAATAAATTCCTAAGACAAAATGGGAAATTAATTGATGAAAATATTAGTTTGCCCTTCCTTAAATCTGGATTGGAACTTTCTTTACTTCAACACCACTTCCTATAAGAATATCTCTCTCATACATTATCAAAAATACGAACTCAACGGCGTCGAAAGCTCTCTCCAAAGACTTTCCAACAATATCAAGAACTACCTTTAAATCATCTGGTACTAGGAGTTATGGCCGTTAGAAATAATCAAAACTTAATTTCTTAACTTAGGAAATTTTTCAGATTTTTCCCTTTCTTTCCAAAAGTGTTTATTATTAGTTTCTTAGCTAATTTGAGTTACGGGATGTTACATGTGCAATGCTTAGATAAGATCCCATAGTCCTATATAATACTAAGTACAACTTTAGATCATTATAGTCATGGTTGCCATGACTTTACCTCATCCATAGTCAATACTCAAAGACGAAGAAATATTCACGTTCATTAACTCATATCAAGGAAAGCTACTCATAGAAATAATCCATGAATTCATGAATAAATTAGAAGTCTTCATGGAATAAGGGAACTACACCACAACCGTTCTCAAGGTCTACTTGTAACATGCATAAATGAAGTCTCATACCTCCACTCATACTAAGTAGAGCATTTTCAGAAGTCATAAATGATAGTCCATAATCATGTTTTTTGTCATAGTTCATATTATTGTCATATAGGGAAAATAGGCTTAACCAACATGGATTGTGTGAGATACATGGAATCCGTATCATGTCCCACACAGAAAAAGAGGTCCTACTTGCCAAAGGTAGAACTAAATGTATTTGCTTCTGGGTGGATCCATTATCTAAAGACCTATGTGGGCACATAGTTATGGGATAGGGAATTGTTATTAGAAGAGGAAAGACATAAAGTCACCACTGAAGTTGTTACGTATTTTTATAAAGACACCTTAAATTTGAAAGTGTCCTATCACACCCCACATAACTTTTTAATATCTTCGTAAATGGGTCATTTTGACTCATTCCTTCATCCGGGTTGACGCGCGTGATGCTCACTCTTTTCAACCCGTTTAGCCCTACCCGATTCTTTACTAAAGTAGAAAAATCTTTTTGTCTTTGTTATTTTTCAACTTTCCAAGTTCTTGATATTTTCTTCTCTCTCTCTCACTTTCAAGATTCTTGTTTTTGCACAAAAGTAAGAGTAAGAAGAGAGCCAAGCTTCTCTTGGGAAGCTTTCATCAGAGGTTGGATGGAGCCATTTTTGATAAAATCAAGGAACTCGAGAACAAGAGGAAGAAGAAGGGAGAAGATCAGGTAGCATACGATAGGAGAAAGAAGATTGATAAATCATCTAAATCTCGACCTTTTTCTCTGTTACATTGTCTTTCTGAGTGGTTGTATTTTCAGTTTAGCATTGTTTCTCCGACTCTTTTATCCTTCATTATTTTCTTTAACGAAATTGAATCTGAGACTTTAAGTGATCCAGAAGAAAAAAAATCGTTTTACTGAAAATTAAAAGAGAAAATGAATTCTTATCATATTGCGTTTCGGAAAGATAATGAATTCGTCAAAGAGAGTACCAATGTTGATTTTGTTTTGGAAAAAATAAAGAAGATGAGATCATCAAAAGTGGGTTGTCAATGGCTCTTTGAGTGTTTAATTTGGGGAAGATGATGTAAATTAATAAAATATTTAATGATAGAGAAATAAAGTGACACGTGGCACTTCTAAACTGGTTAATGACATTTAAAACATTACATCACGCTCCTCATGTGCGTGGTCACAACGCAAAATAGAGAATGGGTCAAAATGGCCCATTTACAAAGATATTAAAAAGTTTTGTGGGGTGATAGGACACTTCAAAAATTAAGGTGTCTTTGTGAAAATACGGGACAACTTCAGTGGTGAGTTTATGTCTTTTCTCTTATTAGAAACACAAATTTTTTTAATTGATGGGAAGAGTTTCCATCTCACGAGGTTAACTTTAGAAACACGACCAATGGAATTGACGGGAAGGCCTCGACCTCATATATCATATCCACTCGATGCTAAGCATTACTTCCAAAAATTTGCATGTTTTGCCTTGAATTAAGTTTTCCAAAATGAAAGAGTGTCTTGACACTCTATCCAACATAATTCATGAAGTACCTAAGAGATTCAATCACGGAGTATAGACTTTCAACATTAGAATAATCATTAAGATGTGAGTAAACCTTTCACATTATGTGAATAATGTGTTCATGAAAATAATATTTCAATCAACACAAAAATATCATAATAGTCATAGATACTTCATGTAAAATCATGTGTAAGGGTATAGGGCCCTTTCAATCAATACCACAACTACACCATAGTCATAAAATCTTCGTTCTTAAGGTTAATTATAGCTTATGCACAATTCTTATATGCATGTAACATCCTCATAAATTACCCTTCAAGAATTATAGATCGTGATTCATAAATATCTCTATAATTACTTCATTGAAAATATATAATAACTTAATTCAAGTAATCAATTCATCACATTCATAATTCCATCATATTCTACTAACATTAATTCACACCCACAGTTTGAGATCCAATATGGGAAAATAGGTAAATTCATGGATTCCTGGATAATTCATCATGAAAACACTAGTAATTCATCAATTCCATCATAATAATAGAACAATTAACACATTGAAATCATTTTACAAGAGAAACCCTGACTTAGACTTAAAACCTTAGCTTTTGGGGATTTCTAGATTTGATATTGAAGATTTTGAAAGGACTCCATAGGTGGTGGCTAACCATGGGTGAAAACTATCATACTTTGATGATGAATCTTCAAAGAATTTGAGGAAAATCCATTGATTTATCCAATTCCAAGCTTCACTTTTGCTCTTCTTGTTTTTGGGTTTCTAGAGAGAGAAATATTTTGAGGAAGATGAAATTTTGATTTTGATTTGGGTGTTGTGAAAACGATTTAGTTTGGGTGTAATTTAACTTAAAATATATTACATAGTTATGTAGGAATATTATAAAATATATCCAATTTAATTGGACTAATAATTGGAAATTGTGAAATTACCGCTTACCCAAGTGGATTGCCCCACGCCTAAGGCAAAGTCCACGAGGGTCTTCACGGGAAGTGGAATGCTCCACATGTCGGGGTCCCTCGCGTGGAATTGTTCCATTGGATTTTGTGTACATTTCACAAGGGATCTTCCCAGACAGTGGAGTCTTCCACGCCACGTGAACCCTCATATGGACTTGCCTTGTCGCCTAGATGACTAAGGAAATGTTTGTGAGAGTTCTTCACGGGTAGTTCACTCCTCCATGCCTCGTGAATTCCTCACATGGACTGTCCCTCATCAAAATGTCTAAGGTAATTTTCATGAGAATTCTTCACGGGCAGTGGACTCCTTGCCTCGTGAATCCCTCATGTGAACTGCCTCCTCTCCCAAATGGCTAAGGGATTGGTCCACGAGTGCCTTCCATGGGCAGTAAAGGCCTTCACGCCTTATGAAGCCTCATGTGGACCATGGCCTTTGCCTGCATGGCTAAGGCTAGGTTCCACAATGGCTTCCACGGGAATTGGAGCCTTCCACCTATCGTGGTCCCTTGCGTGGACAATGTACGTAGACATTGTTTTGGGGACAAATGTTAGGGTCCCCATCAAGGACCCTTAGTTGGTCCTTGGGGGATCGTACCTTGACGTTTAACACCAAACAACCCTATTGAGTACCGAAGGTTATTTACGACTTTAACCTTAACGTTGGACTCCAAGATAGGCTACGAGTTCATACATTAAATTCTAAAATTCTTACGTAAGCCTTTAGTTTCACCTATTAATTTTACGGGTGTTACACTCATGATCCATGTGCAGCAAGTGTTAACATCCCTTTGAGAGGGCACAACGTCGCATCGACTCAATTTTAAAATAGGTAAAATGAATTTTTAAGAAAGGGTAAAAGGGATTTAAAGGGAGTTGCTACCTAATATTAGAAAAACTAGATAACTAATTAATTAGCTTAAAGAAAATGTATACAAAACCAAAAGATTTTAGGTTAGACATCTTTCGAAATCCACAAATATGTGTCCTGACTGAGTTCATTTTTTCAAATTGAGGAGATAGCAATAGTATACAAGTATAATAAAGATATGATATATACCAGTAATAAAATAGAACAAGAATATAAAAAACGACCTAAGGTTTGCCAAACATCAATATATACAGGACAATAAATAAAAAAGGGAAAAGGGTCTGATATACCCCTCAACTTTGTTATTTGGAGCTGATATACCCCTCGTTATAAAAGTGGCTCATATATGCCCTTACCGTTATACAAACGGCTCATTATACCCCTGTCGTTACAAAATGGCTCACATATACCCTTCATTTAACGGAAGTTAAAAGATTAGTTTTAAATTTATATTTATTACTTCTAATTTTTTTTAAAAAATTATTTAGGGGTATATATTATTCTTCTATCAAAGTTCAAGGTATATTTTAATTTTTCATACATAAATTATTTTTTGACTTTTTTATTATAATTATTTGAATTTCTTATTCTTATTTTGTTTTTTTCTTTCATTCCTTAGTTTAAAGAATTAAAAATTAAACTATTTTTTTGTGTGTATTGTAATTTAATTTCGTATTCGAAGAAAAAATTTGGTCATCTACAATAAGTTTTACAAGAATATTTGTGAAACATAAATAAATTTGATTATCAAAATAATAATTATAAATTAGTCATTAAAACAAAAAAAAATCAAAAAAAAATATTTTTGACGATGATTAAATTTACTCATATGGGATTATATTTTTTAGAAAAAAATAATAAAAATTTAGATTAAAATTATCATTTTTTTCATTTACGTTAGAGGAAAAGGGTATATGTGAGCCATTTGTTTACAGGTAGGGGTATATATGAGCCACTTTCATAACAAGGGGTATATCAGCTCTAATAACAAAGTTGAGGGGTATATCAGACCCTTTTCCCAATAAAGAATGTAATTCGAATTTCCTTAGAATAACTTCAATGAGAAGCAACTTCGTATATATGTAAATACAGTTAAAAAAAGTGTTAGTAATGAACAAATATGAACAAAAACAAATAAATTAAATAATTACTTATAAATAAAAATTTGTCTTATTAACATGGAAGGCATTGGAAATCAATGATTTTTTTTGGCCAAATCTAACTGAGAAACAATAATAACAGCCAAATCCTACAATATAATAACTTAAATATAAAGCATAATCATATAAACAATAATCAAATATAAAACAATATAACATTAATTGAAGAAAATATCAATACAAAATATATGAACAGTATCCATATATTGACCAAAACTATACAAAAACAAAGAACAACCAAAATAATAACAACATTTAATGTGACAAGTGGCGGAATACTTAAAGCAGTAGACAAGACAAAAATCTAACCAAACAAAACCAAACTAAAAAAACTATAATTAAAAAAATAACAAAATTAAAAACAAAGCAACTAAGATAAATGGAACAAACAAAAATCGACCATTATAACTAAAATAAATAAATAAACCAAATGAACAAAAGACTCATATCTCTGGAAATATCAAAGTAAAGTTAAATAAAAAACAAATTGCAAAGCTTATTGGAGACAAAGATATCACATGAGTTTGTGACTAAGGGCCCGTTTGGATGAGCTTAATAAAAGCAGCTTTAAAAAAGTACTTTTAAAAGTGCTGAAACTTATTTTTAAATAAGCAGTTATGCGTTTGGATAAAAGTGCTGAAGTAGTTATGTCAAACGTGAAAAGCGAAAAATGGAAGAAAGAAATGTTAGGGTTATATGGGTTATTTGGAGATTGTATAAAAATATTAAGCACAAAAAGATAAAAATGTGGTCAACTTAAAACAGCTTATAAGCTAAAAAAAAAAAAAAGCACCCCTACCCCAGCTTTTAACTTTTGGCTTAAAATAAGTTTTTTTTAACTTAAAATAAGCTGCTTTGAGTATTGCCAAACAGCTAAGAGCCTGTTTGGCTCAGCTTAAAAGCTGGTCAAACTGACTTAAAAGCTGGTTTTTGACTTATTTAGCTGTTTGGATCGGAGTGTCACGTCCTGACACGTAGTATTAGGGGATCAGAGTGTCACATTCCGACACTTTGTATTAGGGGATCGGAGTGTCACGTTCCGACACGGTAGTAATAATGGATCGGAGTGTCACGTTCCGACACAATAATAATAAAGAGAAGTAATCTTAAATTATGTTAATATACTCAAATTCGAAGAAACTATTTCCCACATAAGTATGGTGTGGAGGATTGAGTCCTCATAGGTGTTTTTGGTGTTGTTGCCAATTGTTCTTGTACTTGTTGTGGCCACCTGTTAAGTATTGTGGTTGATTTTATATTATTATTCACTATATATTGCTTTCTATTTTGAGTTGGCCGATGCTACCTACCTAGTACGTGTTCCATGTACTAACCCCTACTTGTAATTTTCTTCTGTGTTATTTGTGGAGTGCAGCAAGCGTGCCATCGACTTCGACTCGCCGTCAACTCTAGCCAGTCTTCAGCACATCAGATTTCAGGGTGAGCTATTATTCCTAGCTCGGACTGGATTCTCTCCTTCATGTCTTGATGTCTTGAAGTTCGGACATGGACCATCTCTTTTACTTATTTTAGCTTCTTAAATACTCTTAGATTTAGAAATTCGAGGATAGATGTTCTTGGTGTGATGACTTCCCGATTTTGGGAATAATAAGTATTAAACTTTAGAAGTTATTTAATTGATTTCGTTAATGAGTTTTGGATCTGCCGCATTATTTGTACTATTCATAATTGATATACTGGTAAATGTTGGGATTTAGATTTGTTGGTTCGCTCACCTAGGAAGATAAGTGTGGGTGCCACTCGCGTCTCGTTTTGGGTCGTGACAAACTTGGTATCAGAGTGTTAGGTTCGTTGGTCTCATTACACAAGAACGAGTCTAGTAGAGTCTTGAGGAACTGTAGGGGGACGCCCTTACTTTTCTTTGAGAGGCTATAGTACTTTAGGAAAATTCCATTCTTTCTTTCTTTCATGCTATTACTTGGATCCAATTGGTATCTAGGTGATACAAATTGGTATCTGACATCCTCACTCTATTTCGCAGATGGTTAGAACTAGAGCAACAACTGTGCCAACACCAACACCAGCAAGACAGGGTGCGTCCAAGCCAACCACTGGGGCTGTGGCTCGAGGAGGAGCAGTGGCAAGAGGCCGTGGTAGAGGTCGTAGGAGGACGCCCTCTAGAGGTAGAGGACAAACACTTGGTCCAGCTAGTAATAGAGCGGTGGCTCCTCCACCGACTGATGAGGTAGTGAGAGAGGGTGAAGAAGGGGAAAATGAACAGGTTAAAAATGAGAAATTACCACCCCAGCCTACCCCAGAGATGATTAATCAGGTTCTTACTTATCTTAGAGGGTTATCTGATCAGGGCCAGACACCTCCAGTGTTTTTTGCACCAGCACCTTAGGTTCCGGGAGTACAACATGCAGCTGATGTGGCTCCCCGCATGGATGCCTCATTGGAAGTAGGCACGTTTCCTCGATTGACTACAGGGCCTACAATGACGAGTGATCAACATGAACTTTTCACTAAGTTCTTGAAGTTGAAACCTCCAGTCTTCAAGGGTGCTGAATCTGAGGATGCCTATGATTTTCTGTTTGATTGCCATGAGCTGCTACATAAGATGGACATAGTAAAACGATTCGGTGTTGAGTTTGTGACCTATTAGTTTCAGGGGAATGCCAAAATGTGGTGGCAGTCGTATGTTGAATGTCAACCAGCACAGGCACCACATATGACTTCGGCATCATTCTCTAGCTTATTTATGGAGATGTATATACCCCGGACCTTGAGGGACAAAGGAGAGATGAGTTCCTAAGCTTAGAGCAAGGCAGGATGTCTGTTACTACTTATGAGGCTAATTTAGTGCACTATCCAGGTATGCAACCAAGCTTTGCTTCAGTCCACAAGAGTGGATTCGCCGTTTTGTGAAGGGATTGAGGTCAGATTTGCAGATCCCAGCCTTACAGGTAGCTGCTGCAGCAAAATCCTTTCAGGAAGTGGTTGATTTTGTTATAGAGGTGGAGGGGGTGAAGCCAGACGACTTCACCCTGGCGTTGACATCTATGAAGTTCCGTAAGGGAGGTGAGTTTAGTGGGTGTTACTCCAGAGGGCAGAGTTCAGGGGGTTACCCAGCCCGACCTATTCAGTCTTCACTGCAGGCTGTAGTTGGGGGTCCATCGCAGACCAGTCAACATTTCTCTGAGTTTGGATGTTATCCCTAGACTTCGTCATTCTCACAAAGACCTATGCTTGACTCCAGAGATTGTTATGGATGTGGAGAGACTGGACATATTAGGAGGTATTGTCCAAAACAGAGTTACAGACCCCCAATAGTTAGAGGTAGAGGGTGTCATGGTAGAGGCCGCCATTCTGGAGGAAGTGGTGGCCAAGGAAATGGTTGTCACCAAATCAGTCGGGGTGGCGGGCAAGTTGGAACTACTGCAGCGCAACATGGTAGGGGCAACGGGCAGGCAGGTGATAGGATCCATTGTTATGCTTTCCCCAGGAGGTCTTAAGCAGAGACATCTGATGACGTTATCACAGGTAATCTTTTGGTTTGTGATTGCATGGCTTCTGTATTATTTGATCATGGATCCACATTTTCATATGTATCTTCCTCCTTTGCTACTGGTCTTGATTTACATTGTGATTTGCTTGACATGCCTATTCGTGTCTCTACTCCTGTGGGTGAGTCTGTGATAGTTGAGAAGGTGTATAGGTCTTGTCTTGTGACTTTTGTGGAGAGCAATACTCATGTAGATTTGATTATTCTAGAGATGGTTGATTTCGATGTAATTTTGGGTATGACTTGGCATTCTCCAAATTTTGCAATCTTAGATTGTAATGCTAAAACTGTGACATTGGTCAAGCCTGGGACAGATCCGCTAGTGTGGGAGAGTGACTATATTTCAACTCCAGTTCATATTATCTCTTTCCTTCGTGCTAAGAGAATGGTTTTTAAGGGTTGTTTATCTTTCTTGGCACATCTCAGGGATGATACTTCCCAAGTACCTTCGATTGAGTCTGTCTCGATAGTCCGTGAGTTTCTAGATGTGTTTCCTGCAGACCTTCCTGGTATGCCACCTGATACGGATATTGATTTTCGTATTGATCTAGAGCCGGGTACTCGCCCCATTTCCATACCCCCTTATTGAATGGCCCCAGCTGAGTTAAGGGAGTTAAAGGCCCAATTTCAGGAGTTGTTAAGTAAAGGTTTTATTAGGCCAAGTACATCCCCTTGGGGTGCTCCTGTTTTATTTGTGAAGAAGAAGGATGGAAGTTTTCGGATGTGTATAGACTACAGGCAACTGAATAAGGTAACTATTAAGAACAAGTATCCTCTTCCTCGCATTGATGATTTGTTCGATCAGTTACAAGGTGCTTGTACCTTCTAAAAATTGATTTGAGATATGGTTATTGTTGACAGATTAACTAAGTCTGCTCACTTCATTCCGGTCAAGGTGACTTACAATGCAGAGAAGTTAGCCAAACTGTATATCTCAGAAATTGTTAGATTGAATGGATTTCCACTTTCCATCATATCAGATAGAGGTACGCAATATACTTATAAGTTTTGGAGAACATTGCATGTTGAATTAGGTACTAGCTTGGATCTTAGTACTGCATTTCACCCTCAGACCGATGGTCAGTCTGAGCGAATGATTCAAGAGTTTGAGGATATGCTTCGTGCATGTGTGATAGAATTTGGTGGTCATTTGGATAACTTCTTACCCTTAGCAGAGTTTTCATACAATAATAGCTATCACTCAAGTATTGATACGGCCCCATTTGAGGCTCTGTATGGGAGGAGATGTAGGTCTCCCATTGGTTGGTTTGATGCCTTTGAGGTGAGACCATGGGGTACCGACCTTTTGAGGGAATCGTTATATAAAGTAAAATTCATTCAGAAGAAGCTTCTAGCAGCTCAGAACAGGCAGAAAGAATATGCAGATCGAAAGGTTAGGGACTTGGATTTTATGGAGGGTGAACAAGTCTTGCTGAAGGTTTCACCCATGAAAGATGTGATGCGGTTTGGTAAGCGAGGTAAGCTTAGTCCGAGATATATTGGTCCATTTGAAGTTCTGAAACGCGTGGGGGAGGTGGCTTATGAATTGGCATTTCCTCCAGGACTCTCAGGAGTGCACCCGGTATTTCATGTGTCTATGCTGAAAAAATAGCATGGGGATGGAAACTACATTATTCGTCGGGATTCACTTCTTCTTGATGAGAATTTGTCTTATGAGGAGGAGCCTGTTGCTATTTTAGATAGAGAAGTCTGCAAGTTGAGACCAAAGGAGATTGCATTTATCAAGGTTCAGTGGAAGAATCATCCAGTTGAAGAGTCCACTTGGGAGAATGAGGCTGATATGCAAGGAAGATATCCACATCTTTTTACAGATTCAGGTACTCTTTCTCGCCCTTTTTTTTCTTCCTGTGATCGTTCGACAACGAACGATGGGTAAATTGGTATCTATTATAACACCCTGTTTAGTCGATTCGAGCAATAGAATTATTTTTTATAATAACTGACTGGGTCGACGGATCACGCGACGGACCGTCATGGTCACGACAGACCGTTGAGGGTCTTCGTTCCAAAACACTTCAACTCTGAAATCTGGGTACTAAGATCGACTCTCTGAACTTCACGACGGAACTGCAACATGGACCTTCGTAGATACGATGGACCGTCACAAACCTCTTTACTGAATTTAACTCTTTGAACTTTGTGACGGACCAGCAGGACGGACCGTCATAGACACGACGGACCGTCACAAGTTGTGTAACCCCAACTGGGTCGGATTTCTGCTAAAAGTTTTAAAGGGGTGTTTTGGATTGTTCATGAAAAACTTTATGTAATTAGTGGGGTAAGTTTAATAATTTATTTACTAGGGGGTTAAAGGAGATAACTTTAAAATATATAATGGATTAATTTTATCATAATGAATTATATGATAATTAGGGTAAAAGGAAAAGAATCTGGAGAAGAAAAAGAAAAAGACAGAGAGGGGAGAACGAGCGAGAGAAAGAGAACAAAGAGGAAAGCAAAGGCATTTTGGAAGTAGCTTGCTTGATGATGATTCATCGGTGGAGGTAGGTTATGGTTTATTTCTATGTGATAGATAAACTCTAAATAGCGATTGATATGTATTGGGTGGTATTGTAAAGTCTTCTATATGCTTGATTGTGTGTTTGTATATTGTGATTGTATAATTGTGGTGGTTAGAATGATGAGACTGTTGAATCTGCAATCTTAAATCCTCTCTATTAAGATGACGCCTTGACATAAAGAAGGCTTGATGAACTAAAATAATGAGATAAATGGATAGGAGTGTCACGTTCCGACATGTAGTATTAGGGGATCGGACAGTCACGTTCCGACACGGTAGTAATAATGGATCGGAGTGTCACGTCCCGACACGTAGTATTAGGGGATTGGAGTGTCACGTTCCGACATGTAGTATTAGGGGATCGGAGTGTCACTTTCCGACACAATAATAATAAAGAGATGTAATCTTAAATTATGTTAATATACTCAAATTCGAAGAAACTATTTCCCACATGAGTCTTGTGTGGAGGCTTGAGTCCTCATGGGTGTATTTGATGTTGTTGCCAATGGTTCTTGTACTTGTTGTTGCCACCTATTAAGTATTGTGGTTGATTTTATATTATTATTCAGTATATATTGCTTTCTATTTTGAGTTGGCCGATGATACCTACTCAGTACGTGTTCCTTGTACAGACCCCTACTTGTAATTTTCTTCTTTGTTATTTGTGGAGTGCAGCAAGCGTGCCATCGACTCGCCCTCAACTCTAGCCAGTCTTCAGCACATCAGATTTCAGGGTGAGCTATTATTCCTAGCTCGGACTGGATTCTCTTCTTCACGTCTTGATGTTTTGAAGTTCGGACATGGACCATCTCTTTTTCTTATTTTATCTTCTTAAATATTCTTATATTTAGAAATTCGAGGATAGATGTTCTTGGTGTGATGACTTCCAGATTTCGGGAATAATAAGTATTAAACTTTAAAAGTTATTTAACTGATTTCGTTAATAAGTTTTGGATCATCCGCATTATTTGTACTATTCATAATTGATATACTGGTATGTTGGGGTTTGGATTTGTTGGTTCGCTCACCTAGGAAGATAAGTGTGGGTGCCACTCGCGGCTCGTTTTGGATCGTGACACAGAAAAATTTGCAAAGTATAGGACGACGGATTCCATGATGGCCCGTCCTGACCACGACGTTATGTCGCGAGGTCCGTCGACCCAACCGCATTTTGACAGATTTTCAGCAAATAGAGTCCTTTTATTGGGTTTTTGTTTTTTTATAAATAGTTCAAAAAACCTCGTTTTTTGGGTTAGACTCTTGGTTATTATAAACTTTTATGTTAGATTCTTTGTGAAGAGATTATTTTGATTATTACACTTTAGATTGTTACACTTTCTCTGGAGTTAATTGTTGGTGATTTTGTTGATTAATCAAGTAAATTTTTGGATTTTATTCTTTCTCATTGAAGTAAGTACATGGATTATTGTATTATAGATATTAGTATTTTAATTATGACTATGGGTAACTAAACTCCATAACTAGGGTTGTCGGAACCATGGGTTAATAATAAGATAAAATCTAACTAAAATGACAAATCTAGAATAGTGTTTTGCATGTATTGATAATTCTTTCCCTTAGAAGTCTTTTTAACGGATGGCCAACGTTAGAACTCACCATAATTCTACATGTCGGACCAAGGAGGTAGATAATAGGAAAATAATTATCAGCATAGATTTAGTGTATACCATCTAATAGGCTAGTAGTGATTGGTACAAGGTAATAACTTAGTCAAATATCGAATAGAATGCTTAATATGAGGTAAAGGTAAGGGTTAGTATAGCAACACACGTAGCCGGACCAAGGTGCGGAGTGAAACTTTTAGACGCCGGACCATGGATTTAGGAATACATAACTTATCATTTTGCATGCAATATGCTAGAAAAGAATTTTTATAGTTAGAATTATCAAATTAGGAACCTGTGTGGAACACATAAACACTAGTTACTTTTATTAATTGATTAAGCTCCAACAGTTGAATCTGTTAGAGGTCTACTTTGATTTAGCTAATTATTTTCATTCATTTAGAAATAGAACCCCCTTTTCATTGTCTTTTCTTTCTAAGGAAATAATTGACTAAATA
Source organism: Solanum peruvianum (assembly GCA_027705065.1). Lineage (NCBI taxonomy): Eukaryota > Viridiplantae > Streptophyta > Magnoliopsida > Solanales > Solanaceae > Solanum > Solanum peruvianum. The sequence goes on along the minus strand of JAKWJD010001311.1, from coordinate 19,991 downwards.
ATAGTAATAATAGATTGAAGTTAAGTCTAAACTATATTCCTCGTGGGAACAATCCCAACCTCATTAGTTGGGTTCTTCGCCCGCTTTACTTCTTTTTTGAGAAGTAAGTTTGAGAGTATCATGTACCTGTCAATTAAATAATTGTACTTATCGAATAGTTTTAAATTCTCAATGCAACTTCACCGACGGATCATAAATGACACGGGACAGCTATCGAAAGGGGTGAAACGGGTTATTTATAAAAATTTCAAAAGATAATTTTCCGGGTCATGACATGTGATCCATCCAGATAGAATTCCATATGCAGGAAAATCATTAATAGTCCACATTACCGTATCATGCATATTGAAATTTTATTTATGAGAAATGTCCCATGTTTCTACCCCCTCAGACCACAACAATTTGAACTCATCAATCAAAGGTTATAAGTACACATTGATCTTACTTTTTAGATTACTTGGACCAGGAATGACACAAATCTGAAATATATATGGACTTGTCATACACATCTCAAGTGAAAGATTATACGATGTAATTAACACAGACCAAGAAGAATATGGTGCATCCCAAACTAGGAAAGAGGTGAAACAATCCGCACACAAACCCAACCTAGCATTCCTTGTTTCAGCGGCAAAATCTTGATAAGTTCTATAAAAAAAATTCCAAGCTTCTCCATAAGATGATGACAAATGACATCAGGTGGCCTTCTATATTCATGGTGTCATCTCATATGAGGAGCAAAGTTATTTGATGCATACAATCTCTTCGGTCTTGGTATAAGAGATACATATTTCATCATCTTCGTAACATGTTTCTTTCCGATAGAATCAATCTTATAACGATGGTGATTACAAAACATACAAGATTCTAGATCAACATCCTCCTTATAGTATAACATCAAACATTTTTCACAACAATCAATTTTTATCGAGGACACTCCTAACTTAAACACCAATGCATTTGCTTTATAATAAGAATCAGGATCTTTACGTTGGGATCAACTAATTCCTTCATAAGATCTATTTTAGTGTTCATTGCTCGTTGAGAAATATTATCGTCACATTTCATACTCAACAATCTAACTGCGACAATTTACAGTGTTGACTCCCGTTGAACAAAGGAATACTAGAATCACTCAATTGTTCATAAAAGATGTTTGCTTCTTCATTGGGAGCTTCTTCTAAATTTTCCCCAAATTAAAACTCAAAATACATCCCAAAAGCATCATCAAACATATCTGACATTCTAGAACCTTGAAAAATAATTACGCTCTATAGATCTACTACTTTCACCACCAACAAAGTTATTAAACATAGTGTCACTTTGAACCTCCCCATGACTAGACCAAATTGATACTCTGGTTTGAATCCATTCATCATAAGATGCATAGTAACAGTCTCACTACTATGATATCTCACATTTTCATAATTAACAAATGGACACCTAATAAATCTTGAAGTTAACATATCATCAAGTCTCTTTGTATGATTTATAAATCTAGTGACACCATCTGCAAAATGTCGAATCATACCCACTCAACCATGATTGTTACTATTATACATCCAACTACGATGAGGATCCATCTACACAAACAATATTAATAATTTTAATTCCAACAATATATTCACCAACTAAATTACATCATACTTTAACTTATTTGACGAACTTACCAACTTTTAAGATAAATTTCTTTAGTTTTAACTTAATTCCAATACAATATTCACCAACTAAACTAAATTATGTAATTAACTTATTAAAATAAATAATAACTTTCTATATCTAATTAGTTTAGTTTCAACTTAATTCCAACACTATATTCACTAACTAAACAACATTTATTTGAATAACTTAACAACTTTTTAAGTCTAATTTGTTTAGTTTTAACTTAATTCCAACATTATATTCACCAACTAAACCACATTATATATTTTAACTTATTAGAAAAATTTAACAATTTTATTAGACTAATTAGTTTTGTTTAAACATAATTAAAACACTATATTAACCAACTAAATCACATTATATATTTTAACTTATTTAAGGAACTTAATAACTTTCTAAGTCTAATTTGTTTACTTTTATCTTAATTTGAACATTATATTGAATAAATAAATCACATTATATATTTTTACTAATTTGAAGAACTAAACAACTTTCTATATCTAATTAGTTTAGTTTTAACTTAAGGCCCGTTTGGATGAGCTTAATAAAAGCAGCTTTAAAAAAGTACTTTTAAAAGTGCTGAAACTTATTTTTAAATAAGCAGTTATGCGTTTGGATAAAAGTGCTGAAGTAGTTATGTCAAACGTGAAAAGCGAAAAATGGAAGAAAGAAATGTTAGGGTTATATGGGTTATTTGGAGATTGTATAAAAATATTAAGCACAAAAAGATAAAAATGTGGTCAACTTAAAACAGCTTATAAGCTAAAAAAAAAAAAAGCACCCCTACCCCAGCTTTTAACTTTTGGCTTAAAATAAGTTTTTTTTAACTTAAAATAAGGTGTTTTGAGTATTGCCAAACAGCTAAGAGCCTGTTTGGCTCAGCTTAAAAGCTGGTCAAACTGACTTAAAAGCTGGTTTTTGACTTATTTAGCTGTTTGGCAATACTCAAAACAGCTTATTTTAAGTTAAAAAAACTTATTTAAGCCAAAAGTTAAAAGCTGGGGTAGGGGTGCTTTTTTTTTTTTTAGCTTATAAGCTGTTTTAAGTTGACCACATTTTTATCTTTTTGTGCTTAATATTTTTATACAATCTCCAAATTACCCATGTAACCCTAACATTTCTTTCTTCCATTTTTCCCTTTTCACGTTTGACATAACAACTTCAGCACTTTTATCCAAACGCATAACTGCTTATTTTAAAAATAAGTTTCAGCACTTTTAAAAGTGCTTTTTTAAAGCTGCTTTTATTAAGCCCATCCAACGGGCCCTAAATAACTCAAAAACCAGCTTTTAAGTCAGTTTGACCAGCTTTTAAGCTGAGCCAAACAGGCTCTAAGTAACAATTTGTTAGCACTGGTGATTTTATCCAATGGTAAGAGAGCTTCGTTGGTGCAAAATCTGGATAAATTGTTGTGGTTTACCGGACATAGAGCCACGCCGGAGCTGGAGTGGGAGCTCGTTAGAACATCAAGAAATACCTGCAAAACAAGAGAACAAAGGTAAAGGGGAGAAGGGATGAGGACTGATTCGTTCCAATGTACAAAATCCGAGAGTGAAAATTGTTTTTGATTTTGGTATTGCTCAGTTACTGGTGGAGTTGTGGGTCTGGTTTTGCCGGAAATGGCGTAAGGCGTAGATGGTTTCATTTGTTAGAAAATATGGGGAATGTGGATCTGATGTTTAGTCAAAAAATGGGTGTTGAACTAGTGGAGATCTAGTGGTGTATGCAGACCTATTAGGGGTTAATGGAGGTTGGTGGTAGAGAGAGCTTTCCGACCAAATCTTGCCAAAAATGGCAAAGCTCAAGAGAAAGAAATAGAGGTGGGTTTGGTTCACTGGAGGCAGTGAAGAGGGGTATGGAGGTGATGTGGTGAGCTCGTTCGGAGCTTGTTTTGTCAAAAAATTAGGGGTGGGCATTCGGTAGTTCGGTTGGTTCAGTTTTTCTTCGGTTTTTTTTGTTTTTGTTAATGAATTTGTTGTACCGAACCGAATTAGTTTGGTTCGGTTTTTTTGTAATATGGTTTGGTTCGGTTAGGTTTATTAAATTTGATTTGTGATGATGTAGTACTCTAGGTAATAGATCGTGTTAGGTGGACGTCGTTTACTGAGATGCAAATAACACTAGCCGATGGGCGAATGTTGTGAATGTTGGAGCCTAAGATTTTGAAGGAAAAAGTAGAAAACACACAAAAAATTGGAACGAAAATTTAAAATTGAAATGAACATTGTGCCTGCAACTTGGAGTGGAAGAGGAGGTGCAGCGGTTGGATTGAAATTTGGAATGAAAGTAAAAAGGCAAAGTAAAAAATAAAACCTAAGGGATGCTGACCAATAATCAGTAAAAATTAGAAAATATATAATATAATATTAATAATTAAATAATATCTAAATAACAATGCATAAATTTTGGTTAATTCGAAAAATTGAAATACAATAATTGTGTTACCGGAAATTGAATCGAAAATAGAAGCAACAAAAAATGTGAACCGACATTGAATCGAAAAACCAAAAAACCGTAACCGAAAATCAAAAAAAAAATGGTCAGGTTCGGTGTTCCATTTTTTTGGAATTTTTCCCCACCCCTAGGGAAAATGTGGCAAATGAAAATGGGGTTTTAGGGGCCGTTAAGGGTTTTTGCCGTGGTTTAGTGGATATTAGGAATGGTGGCGTTTTGTGTTTTCCGGTGGGATTTGGGGATGGTGGTTGGGTCCTGTTGTAGAACAAATATGGGGTTTTGGTCTTGTTTCTAGCTACTGTTTTCTGGTGAAGAAACAAGAAGGGAAAAAATTAGGATTGGGTATGTCAGAGCTTGACCGTAATCCGGGGTGGTGGTGATCGGAAAATAATGAAAAGGGGAACCTTTGTGAATAAAAATGTGAAAATTCCTAACCCTAACCTAAAAATATTCAATCAACCTTTAACCTAATGAACGAACTTTTCTTTAAATAGGGAATTGAAAACCATCATTACTACAATACCACTATATAAAAATGGTGGTCTAAAATCACTAGTCAATAAATATTTGTGTATAAAATCTTCTCCACATTTGAATGAATTTCTGGATTGTGCAAAATATCAAAATGGATATTTACAATATAACAGATAGAATGAATATTAATAAATGTAACAGATAAAATGAATATGAAAAATCTAATGAACGTAACCAATGACATGTAAAAATGCAATTTAACATAATAATGATTTTATGAAAAATGTAGAAGTATTTGAATGAATTCAAGCGACTGTGAAAAAATAATATCAACAGAACTAACCGATAAAAATCTTAATGCTTTGGGAATAAGGATAATTATCAACAAATGGCATTAAAATGGAAAAACATGTATTTTGAACTATTTAAAAATAAAATACTTGAAATTATTAGGGAAGAGTTCTACAGCAAGAAGGCTAAGAGAACGAGTAACGAGTCCAAACAGTAAAAGGACAGTAATGTAAACTGTCATCTTTTTAGCAAAGGCCAACTGGACGTCACCATCATCTGCTAATGTGACTGCACCAAAGAACAAAGGTAATCTCAGATATCAGAATTTGCAAGACTTCAATCTTGACCTTCTCAGTTTCAGAGTAGTGTGGCATAAGGATGAAATTGGACTCATATTGTGCTAGGTGTGGTAGAAACCACCTAGGAGCGTTCATGATGACTCTACTAGATGGTTTGAGTGTGGCCAGATAGGTCACTTTATGAGAGAGTGCCCTAAAAATAGGGAAGGAAATGGTAATGTAGGCAAAATAAGCCCAATCTTCTTCATGGACAGGTGGAGGACAAAACTGTGTGTATACTATCAATTATCCAAGTGTGAATATATCTTTTGTGACTCTGTATGTTGCTATAAGGTTTGATATTTTTCTTGAGTGGCTTCTTAATCCCTTCATCATTTCCACCAACTGGTAAGTCTGTTATAATCGAGAGATTTTATCGTGATTGTACCATCTTTGTCAATCACAAGGACACCATCACTTACTAAGTCAAGTTATATGTGGTAGACTTTGATGTTATTCTAGGTATGGACTAGTTTAATGTTTGTTATGCCTCGTTTGATTCTAAAATTGGAGTATCTATGTTCTAGTTTCTTAATGAGTATGATATTGAGTGGAGGAGTAGTCCAATAGTGAATAAGGGTCATTTCATTTCGTACCTTAAGTCCAGAAAGTTAGTTTATAAGGGTGAATCTATCAATTAATATGATTTAATGAATCTAGTATTGATACATCGCTTATTTAATCAGTTTCAATTGTGAGTGAGTTTCCATAGGTCTTTCCAAATGATCTTCTCAGAGAACTTCCTAAGAGAAATCAATTTTGGCATAGATATCTTCCTAATACTCAACATATTTCTATTCACCATATAGAACAGCTTCAGTTAATTAAAAGAGTTTAAAGATCAATTGAGAGATCTTATTGATAAAGGTTTTATTTGAACTGGTGTCTCACCTTGGGGCGCTCCGGTCTTATTTGTGAGGAAGAAAGATGGTTCATTTAGGATGTATATTGATTACCGTCAGTTGAACAAGGTCACTAAAAGAATAAGTATCCTCTTCCAAGAATTGGGGATTTTTTTATCAACATTAGGGTGCCACGTGCTTTTATGAGATAGACCTTAGATCGGGCTATCATCAATTGAGAGTAAGAGAAAGTGACATCCTGAAGACACCATTCAGGACCCGTTATGGTAATTATGAGTTTCTTGTTATGTCTTTTGGGTTGACTAATGTTGTTGCATCTATCATAGACCTGATGAATAGAGTATTTAAGCCTTATCTTGACATGTTTGTTATCGTATTTATTGATGGCATTCTGATTTCTTTGAGGATTGAGGAGGATCATGCTAGTCATCTCATAATAGTTCTACAAACTCTCAATGACAGAAAAATTGTATGCCAAATTTTCCATGTGTGAGTTTTGGATTGAGTTTGTCGCGTTCATAGGCAAAATTGTATCTAGAGTAAGGATTCGAGTTGACACTCAGAAGATTGAAGCGGTATAGAATTTTCCCAAATCCACATCTCCAACTGATATAAATAGTTTCTTTGGGTTGGCTAGTTACTATAGAAAGTTTGTCGAGGAACTTCCCTCTATTTCTTCCTCATTGACAAAGTTAACTCAGAAGACAAAAAAGTTTCAATAGTCAGAAGCTTGTGAGGAAATCTTTCAGGAATTGAAAAACCGGTGAACTATTGCCTCACTATTGACCCTATCAAAGGGTACACAAGGCTTTGTTATGTATTGTGATGCATCCAGAGTTATGATTGGTTGCGTATTGATGCAAAATTAAAAGGCTATAGTATATGCCTCCAAACATCGTAAGGTTCACGAGAAGAACTATCCCAAGATATACAGTTAATTGTTGTAGTGGTTGTGTATTCATGCAAAATACAAAGGTTATAGCCTATGCCTAAGGTTACGAGAAGAGTTACCCAACTCATGATCTAGAGTTTGTTACTGTAGTATTTGCATTGAAAATATGGCCTTACTATCTTAATAGTGTTCATGTAGATATGTTCACTGATCACAAAAGTCTCGAGCAAGTTTATTTAAAAAAGAACTTAATCTTTGAAGGAAAGAGCGGTGACAGAAAAATCCCTCTAAATGTGGAATTGAATAGATAAAGTGTTTAGAGTTGCTCAAGGATAATGACATGAGTATCCTTTATCACTTATGTAAGTCTAATGTTGTTGTTGATGCTTTGAGCAGGCTCTCTATGGGTAGTACTACCCATATTGAGGAAGGAAAGAAAGAACTAGACATGGATCTGCATAGACTTGCACGATTGTGGAGTTTGGTCACTGGATTCCAATGAAAGTGGAGTGGTTGTGATGAATGAGGCTAAATAATTGCTAGGGTATGAAGTGAAAGATAAACAAGACCAAGACCTTGTCTTTCTTGAATTGAAGTAAAATGTTCATAAGTAGAAAGTGATGGCTTTTGAACCAGGGGGAGATGGTGTGTGATGATTTCGAGAATTTTCCTCATTTAGGGATTTTTTTCGATAATATAAGTGTCCTCAAATGCCTAATTTATGATCTAAATTGATGTTAAGGTGTTGATTTGCAGAATTAAAGGTAAAAGAGCAACGCAAGCACACCACCAGACAAAATGAACAAATAAGCTAAAGAAGTGAGAAAAGTGATCCAGGTGATCTCCAAGACAACTCAGTAAACCACCGAGTGTCTCTTTACTTTGACCAAAGTTCTAGCGTGCCAGTCTTGGGGAATAACCAAGTTGGCAATAGAATTGGGCAGTCGACAAATCGTCGATCGACTCCGCGACAACAAGTTGGAACTCCCAAAGTTACAAAACTTAGGAGGTTAATGGCCAATGCAATGTAGCGACGGAAGGATACAAAAGGAGCATCACCGAACCACTCAGTGAGGCGCGACTTATTCCTCCAAATAGACATTCCGTCCAAAAGGTGGGTAACTATAAATTGGAATTCAAAAGGAAAAATGAGGAGTTCTGACCCCCCCCCCCCCGCCCCAAGTTTGAGAGTTAGAGGTTCTTTGAGTTTTTCCATCCCTATTGTACTAAACTTAATTGTGAGGATTTGGAATTGGGTTATTGAATTTAACCATTTTGGAACATTGAAAAGGCTTGGAGACTCCTACCCAACTGATGGCTAATCAAATTGGTAATTATTTTTGCCTTTTTATGATGTTTAGCTAAAACTCTAATTCTTGGGGTGTGATCATGTGATTATGATTTGAATTGTATTAGAGGTATTGTTATTTACTAACTTAAATACATAATTGAAGTGGTTTTAATTGATAATTGTGTTATAATCTAAGAATTGTAGTTGCAAATGCAATTCGAACTTAGAATTTCTGAGCTTGCTTCACAAAAAGGTTTTAGAATCAAATTTTTCACTTGACGATTATAGTTATTATCTTGATATTGGCTTATCTAGAAAGAATAAATCCTAAACTTAATTCTACCAATTTATCTCGAAAGAGTAGATGAATTAGGGTTTTAGATTGTTCTTATAGTTAAGTGTTGCTCTCAATTGCACATGCAAGTGTACGTGGTCGCAGAAGTAATATAGTGGCTCTTAAAAGAACCAGATTATCGATCCCAAAGTACTTGTCAATTAAATATTTTTATTAAATTAGAGTAGTCTAATTATTTATTTAAGAGAGCCAAAGAAAAAGAATACAAAAATTGAATAATAAATTGTTGAAAAATCCCAGGGTTGCAGCATATATTGGAATTCATGTACTTTTTTGGCTTAGAAGTAATTTTAGTTGTCAAGTTACTGGTTTATAGGGTTAATTGTATGAGTCGGGATATACACCTCTCGTCGCCTACTTCAATTAGATACCTAACTACATCTTTGAGCGGGGATAAATAAACTAATTTGTGAGTATTTATATTTCATCCTATTTCGTACCAAGCAAGTTGTTCGTGCGGGCGTCATTCCTAAACACTAATCACCTCAATCTAATGGGTCGATCGAGATCTCTATATTCTCTAGTCTATCTAACCTCGCATCTCTCGATTTTAAAATTAGACAATAGATTTATCTCATGGTGATCAGGCACGAAATACTAAAACAAGAATATTGAGTAGCTTGTAATCACAACCAAAAAGTTAATTCAAAATGCCACTAATAATCAACATTCAATATGTAGCTACATCCCTAAACATGGGTTTTAGCTTATAATCTCTAAGAAAACAAGAAAAATAAAAGAACCCTAAAAAGTATCGCCGACTTTCTCTTCCAAAATACCTCCTCTAGATTCCTCCTCTCTAATTTTCCCCTCCAATAATTACTTGTATGGACTATTTATAGATATAGTAAACCCTAAATTAAATAATTGAGTACAAAAAAATAGGAATCTAAAATCAAACCAAATTCCACTTTCGAACTAGCATTCGTCGCCTCAAACTCTTTCTACGGTCCTTTGATGTTGTTGCCTGACACGTGAGCGCAGGTGAAGATCAATTAGAATTCTAACATATGTATTATTTTATAAATTTTATTCCATTAAGTTGTCTGCTTGACTTCCTTCTTCAACCTTTTGTATTTAATTCGTTTAGCTTCAAACTTCTTTAATTTTGCACCAATTTATTCCTACAAATAAATTACATTATTTAGTACAATCCATGAAATTCATGCTCAAAAGTGACAAATATAAATAATAAATATAAGGCAAATAATAATTAAATATATATTTTTGGCCTCACATCACTACCCACACTTAAACTTTTGTTCGTCCTCGAGCAACATTAAAGCTCATCTCAATAAATCAAAATAGGAATGTCACCACTTTGGTTAATACAAACAATTAGGTCATATATCAATTTCAAAACATCAGGTAGACTTCTCAATCATTATGCAAGACATCTAAATAAACAACAAATCTTTAACCTCCTAACAATAAGGAAGACTTTAAACTCATCAAATTCAAGCTAGCTCACCTATTTCCATCAAAGAAAACTAATAAATTCACCTATGTATCATGAAACCAATGCCCTCACAAAAAGAAATAGTCCACACACTCAATTTACAAGATTGAATATCAATCAAGGACTTAGTATCAAAGAACAACTCTCACACTCACAAATAAAATTCACATGTATGCACAGAGAACCATATGCTTGCCCATTATGTACATCTCCACTAATTTAAGCATGCTTGAATAGAATCAAGTAGGACTTTAACGGGTTGTAATGTAGGCTAGGGAAGAGTAGGAAAACTAAATAATGATGACTTAAGAACTTTGCACTTTAAGACTTCATGACCCACTATTTTCTTCTCTATATTTTCAGCCCTCTCTTCAATAATTATTTCACAAGTAATTCTCCTCATCTCAAGAATGTTTCGACCATTTTTTTTAAAAAAATTCCTTCATAATAGACACCCCCAACCTACGTATTTTATATGTGTTAAAGTGCACGATGTCCTTGGAAGGACAGGGCCATCCTCAAGGTAACTTTTTTTTCTTTTCCTTTTTCTTCACATCACATTCTTTCAAAGAGGGATTTTAAGCACTTTGTAGCTTTCATTGATTACCTTTTAAGTCAACCATATCCATCCCTTTTTCTAAGCATTGATAGTTAGAATAATCTATGCTATAATGCTCAATGAAGTAAGGTTCAAAAACTAAGGATTCAACAAAATAGTCGAGGGAAAAATATGGCTACCAATAAAGGCTACAGACTCAAAAAGGCTAACTAGTGATATAATATCCGAAAAGGCTAAAATTATCATACAAATCAAAGAAAGCTTATTATCATCTCCTACACAAAACATCGCTTTTTATTTCGCTTCAATAACATGCAGAGCAAGTTCTAGACTATGATGCAAAACATGGAATAAATAAAATCTCACCACACATGGCACAAGTATCAATCAAGATGTATCAATTTCACTTCTAAGAGAAACAGGATCATAACAAACTACAAAATAAAATAAGTTTTATACAAATGCATAACCATGAACTTTGGTGTCAAATAGTTTGCATTTTTTTAATCAAGCATTCACAAGAAAGTACTACTCAAAAAACTAGACCCAAATAGCAAGTATCCCACCACTCAAAAGTGTCTTTTCTTTTCTCTCAAAAATAAAAAAGTTACTTATTTCTCAAAAAAATAAAAATAAAAGACTCGGTTCAAAAGGGATTATCCTCAGGAAAAGAACCAAAACCAAAAGCCAAGGAACCCATCCTAAAAAAAAAGACTCAATGAAATAATAAAAACTAGGAATTCATTCCTCCACCCCCACAGTTAAAAAGATGTTATATCCCCAAAGCATCAAATAAAATTTAAAACAAGGTTAAGAAAACTCCTTGAGGCCTTTAGGCCTAACTAGTAGCATGTTCTCTCAATTTTCATCAAGGGTTGTACACACCCACACTTAAGCTCCAACATGCTCCTTCGCTTCAAATTTCGGATACTCAGAATTCTCCAAAACTGCAAAAAAAAACAATATAAAAAGGGAAAAAGTAACACTAATAAAATAAAACAGATTATTATTTATTTATTTTTATTTTTTTAATATAAAAACATAAATGAAAAAAATTAAAAGTATAACCTAGAAAAAAAATTAATTTCTAAGTCCCCGACAGCGGGGCCAAAAAATTGTCTCTCTCAATTGCACATGCAAGTGTACGTGGTCGCGGAAGTAATATAGTGGCTCTTAAAAGAACCAGATTATTGATCTCAAAGGACTTGTCAATTAACTAGTTTTACTAAATTATACTAGTCTAACTATTTATTAAGAGTGCCAAAGAAAAAGAATGCAAAAATAAAAATATAAATTGTTGAAGAATCCCAGCGCTGCAGCATATATTGAATTTCATGTATCATACTTTTGGCTTACCACTAATTTTAGTTGTCAAGTTACTAGTTTATAAGGTTAAATGTATGAGTCGGGCTATACACCTCTCGTCGCCTACTCCATAGATATTTAACTGCGTTGTTGAGTGGGGATAAGTAAACTAATGGGCGAGCATTTATATTTCATCCTATTTCGTAACCAAGCAAGTTGTTCGTCCGGGCGTCACTTCTTAACACAAATCACCTCAATCTAATGGGTCGATCGAGATCTCTATATTCTCTTGTCTATCTAACCTCTCCTCTCTCGATTTTAAAATTAGACAATAGATTTATCTCATGGTGATCAGGCACGAAATACTAAAACAAGAATATTGAAGTAACTTATAATGACAACCAAAAAGTTAATTCAAAATGCCACTAATAATCAACATTCAATCCGTAGCTACAGACCCTAAACAAGGGCTTTAGCTACTAATCTGTAAGAAAATAAGAAGAAGAAAAGAACCCTAAAAAGTATTGACGACTTTCTCATCCAAAATACCTCCTCTACATTTCCTTCTCTCTAATTCTCCCCTCCAATAATTATTTGTATGGACTATTTATAGATATAGTAAATCCTAAAAAAAATAATTGAGTCTAAAACAAATTAGGAATCCAAAATCAAATCAAATTCCACTTCCAAACCAGCGTTCGCCGCCTCAAACTCTTGTTACGATCCTTTGATGTTGTTGCCTGACACGTGGGCAGGGTGAAGTTCAATTAAAATTCTAACATATATTTTATTTTATAAGTTTTAATCCATGAAGTTGTATGTTTGATTTCCTTCTTCAAGCTTTCATATTTAATTCATTTTAGCTTCAAACTTCTTCATTTTACACCAATTTATTCCTACAAATAAAATAAACTATTTAGTATAATCCATGAAATTTATGCACAAAAATAAAAAATAAAAATAATAAATATGAGGCAAATAATAATTAAATATATATTTTTGGCCTCACATCACTAAGCTTGTTGATGTTAAAAGAAAATCAATTGAATCGTGGTAGTTATTTTAGAGAAAACTATTAAACCTATAGTCTAGCTTACCCACTGATGTTTAGCAGTTGTTAGTAATTTCAATTACCCGTATAGTAAAATTACCCTATAATTGATCACATCCCGAGAATTCATCTATATATTGTTATTTCCCTAGTGTTTGTATGTGTTGTAGCTGACAATTGACAATTCAAACCCTCAATCTTACATTTGTTGTCACACCCTTAGATTTATTTACATGTTTGCGATAATTTACATTCATATAACTTAATAGACCACTTTTATAAGTTTGCAACTAAATTTGAACATGCACCACTCCATGTGGGTTCGACCCCAACTTTTCTTTGGGTTTTATTACTAGTTAATGATCGTCTACACATAGAATCAGATAAGGTGTATTTGAGACATTAATCTATGTGTTGAGGAATCAAGGTAGATTATGTGTACCCAAGGTGGATGAACTCCAATAATCGATCATGGAGGTAGCTCATAGTTCCAGATATCCAATCCATTCTGGTTCCAAAAAGATATATCGGGACTTGATGGAAGTCTAATGGTGGAGTAGTATGAATAGGTGTATTGCAGAGTTCGTTGCCAAGTGACCAATTTGTCAACAAGTCAAGGTAGAGTACCAAAGGCCCGGTAGTATGGCTTAGAATATAGATATTCGTGAATGGAAATGGGAGATGATTAATATGGATTTCGTTACTGTTTTTTCGCGATTCCATAGGTAGCATGATTCAATTTTGGTGATTCTAGATTGGATGACCAATTCGGCAGAAAATTATGGCAGGTTGTATATTCAAGATATAGTCAAACTTCATATAGTTCCAGCGTCTATAATTTCTAATAAAGGTGCCCAATACACCGCATCATTTTGGAAGTCTTTCTATAAATGTTTGGGTTCGAAAGGTAAATTTGAGCACTACTTTCCATCCTTAAAATCATGGTCAAGTAGAGTGCACGATTCAAAATTTAGAGGATATGTTAAGAGCTTGTGTGATCGATTCCAAAGGTAATTGTGATAATCACTTTTCTCCCATAGAGTTTTCATACAACATTAGCTATCACTCTAGTATCCAGATGGCTCCTTTTGAGGCTCTTCTGGACGAACAGGTGGATCTCCTATTAGTTGATTTGAAGTTGGTGAATCTGAGTTAATAGGACCAGAATTGGTTCATCAAGACATTGGAGAAAGTGAATATCATTCAAGAAAGGCTGAAAACAACCCAAAGTCATCAGAAATCTTATTTATATGTTAGGACAAAAGACTTAGAGTTTGAGGTGGATGATTGGTTCTACTTGAAAGTTTTCACCCATGAAGGGTGTTATGAGATTTAACAAAAGGGGAGAACTTAGTCCTCGGTATATTGGTCCTTATTGGATATCCAAGAGAATTAGCAATGTAGCTTATGAGTTGGAGCTACCGTCAAAGTGAGCAATAGTCCATCTGGTAATCCACATTTATATGTTGAAGAAATCCATGGGTTATCCATCACTTGTTATAACTACCAAAAATATTGGTATTAAATACATGATATATTCTGAGGAGATACCCGTTAAGATTCTTGATCGTCAGGTTTACAAGTTGAGAACCAAGGAAGTTGCATTAGTTAAATTCCAATGAAGAAATCAATTTGTTGAGGAAGCTACGTGAGAGGTTGAGGAGGATATGAAGAAGAGATACCCACATATCTTTGCTTCCGGAGAAGTTCAAGACTAAGTTCTTGACTCTTTTCTTGGTACTCTTAAAGTTGTTATGCTAACTTATGTGAATTTCATGTTGGGTGTTAGAAATTTTTCACACCCTTTACTACCTAAAGTGATCTCATTCGAGGATGAATGTTCCCATGGGGATATATTGTAACACCTTGGACTTTTAAAAAACTAAATTGAGATTTGTACTAGTTACTCTTAAATTATGAGTTTTGGGTAAACTTCAAATGATCATAGCTTTCAGCTTATGATGATTTAGGGGCCATAGGCAATAAGTGTCACGACCAAATCGAGTCATGAGTGGCACCCATACTTAAGCATGTAGGTGGACGAACCAATGAATTCAATCCCAACTTATATTCATCATTTATCTTAAAACATACTAATCATAATGCATAAGCTTAAATCTTATTAGTGTAAGAAATGCAAAATTGTTATAGTCTACTTTATGTCATTCCCAAAACCTGAAAGTCATCATTTTAAGGACATCTAATCACTATGTACTAAGTCTAAGAATATTACAGACACCAAAATAAATGAATAAACTAGTATATGTCCAAATTGAGTCGTGAGTGGCACTCACACTTAAACTTGTAAGTGGGAACCAACGAATTCAATCCCAACTTATATTCATCATTCATCTTACAAAATACCAATCATAATACGGAAGCTTAAATCGTATTACTGTAAGAAACACAAAATTATTATAATTTACTCTATTTCATCCTCAAAACCTGAAAGTCATCACGTCAAGGACATATAATCTTCAAATACTATGTCTGAGAATATTACAGACACAAAAATAAATGAATAAAATAGTATATGTTCGAAAAATAAGGACATAATGTCATGACCGAGAGAATCCAACACAAGCTTGAATGAATAGTCACCCTTGAACCTGATATGCTAAGATTGGCTAGAGCTGAGGGCGACTCAAAGTCGATGGTACCCTCACCACATTCCATAAAAGGAAACAAAGAAAAACAAAAGTAAGTCTCAGTACGGGGCAACATGTACTATATAGATATCACCGGCCAACCCAAAATAGAAATTAATATGCAATGAATAATAGTAGAAAGTCAACTATGACACTTAACAGGTGACAAGTAACAAACAACATGAACAAGTGACAACGGAATCTAGAACACAATCAATCATAATATCCAGCACGTATATGGGGATTCATGCCTCCACACCACGCTCATTTGGGAAATGGTTCTTTGAGATTGAGTAAATTAAGTTAATTAAATATTTTTCCTTCAATATTACCGTATCGAAACATGACACTCTGATCTAATTATACCGTGTCGAAACATGGCACTCCGATCCAATTATACCATGTCAAAATGTGATACTCTGATCCATGATATTGTGTCAGAATGTGAAACTCTGATTCAATTATACCGTGTCAGAATGTGACACTCCAATCTAATTATACCATGTTAGAGCGTGACACTCTGATCCAAGAATATCGGTGGGAACGTGACACTCCGATCCAATAGTACCGTGTCGGAATGTAACATTCTGATCCAATAATAATGTGTCGGAACATGAAACTCTGATTCAATAATACTGTGTCAGAACGTGACAATCCAATCCAAGAATAGTGTTAATTTATTATTTATTATAACCACTTTTCAATTCATGATTTTAGACCAATCACAAACCACACAATCTAACTACACAATCATACGATCAAGTACATCGAAAACTTCATAATAGCATTCAATGCATATCAACCACTATTAAGAGTCTATTTATTAAATAGAATAAACCATAACCTACCTCCACCGAAGAATCGAAGTCAAGAAACTACTTCTCCAATTTTTTTTCTATCCTCAATGCTTTCGAACCTTCCAATCTATCTAGTATATATGCATAATTATTAAGTTAACAAGCCTATAACCACTCATATTATTCTATGTCAAGCCTAGACCCCTCCCTAATTCTATCATCAAGTTCTAAAGTTCAAACCTAAGGGTAAATCTTAATTCCTCCATAAGCATAACTTTAATGTAATTCATATAATATACTACACCTTATATTTAATTACCCATCACAATATGTTAGAACTTGAATCATTACAAACTACTAAAATTACATGTTCAATAGAATCGATGACATTCTCTTTTCTGCAATCTATGCAATCTATACAACATATAATTTGTAAAACTAATTAAGTCAAAAAAACCACTCACTACATGAGTATTAAGAGATCATATAGTAATGTCTACAACTCACGTGATTGGCCAACAAGTTTTTGATTATCACTGTGCGACCTGTGCAAGTTTGAGTTTCTCCTATACCTACATATAATAATAATAATAATAATAATCATAATAATAATA
Organism: Solanum peruvianum; assembly: GCA_027705065.1. Lineage (NCBI taxonomy): Eukaryota > Viridiplantae > Streptophyta > Magnoliopsida > Solanales > Solanaceae > Solanum > Solanum peruvianum. Next base: position 2,938 of record JAKWJD010001311.1, on the reverse strand, counting down.
ATAATAATAATAATAATAATAATAACACGAACATGGGTTGGGATATTTGGACGAGAACTTTTACCTAAAGGATTTGCAGACTTGCATAATATATGAGGATAGAGAAGTTTAGGGCCACGGGGTATTTTCGTCATTTTCACTGTATAATATTGCTTCATATGATTTGGGAGCCCATTCATTTCACACTTGTACTTATTTGCTCCTTCTTAAGGAACTCCCTACATGCTCTTCGCTCTACATTTTTATTTTTCCCTTTCTTCCTTTCCACTTCTTAGTTTATCATCACTTTCTTCCTTGTATTTTTCCTTTGTTTTGGGTGTTGTGTTGCTGAATTGTTGCTCAATTTAAATTCATTGGTTGTACAGTTAACTATCAGGTTAAGAATCTTGAACCTATCTTTTTTTTCTACTCTGTGCTATACACCCCTTAGTTGTGCTTGCCTAATTGCTTGTTCACAACTCAATTTGAAAATGTAACTCTTGCATCTCTGATTTACACGAGCAATTCTAGCTCAAGAAATTATCAAAAACTTTTCTTTATCATATATTTTGAATGACTCATATGAATTCATGATTTTTGTTGATGATGTTGTCGGAATGTATAAAATTCAGTGATACAAAAAGCGATAGGATGAGATACATGAAAAATTTATTCGGCAAAACTTGGAGGTTTACAAGCTACTACTTATATTGTCACGTGGATATATAGTTAGGTACTATAGCTACATTTTACCAAAATATTAATTCGCGACTATACTTTTTTCGATTCTTGTTATTTCCCTGGTATTAAAATCAGAATTTGTATAATTCAATTTCTAATTGTATAAATCCAGTTCGATTTATGAAAAATTCATAATAAATTATCCTATTCATATATTGGCAAGTGAAATATACAAACTGAGTTTTTTCAAAAATTCCTAGTATATACTTACCTTATTTCTATATTCACAAGTGAAATATACAAACAAGAATAAATATAAAAAGAAGGAAAAATTAGTAAACCAGTCAAATTTCCTAAAATAATTATTAAAAACATCTACACTTTAAAATTATTATTAAAAATGTCTATATTTATGTAAATAAAATATATTCTAATATAATTAATTTTCTTTCCTTTTATTTTTCAAATCAAGCCCATATTTGAGTCCATTTTGACTCCACTATCACGCTGAGAAAAAGTAAAAAAGGACTTCATTATCAACTTTCCTCTCTCACACACGTTCTTCACTATGAAAAATCTCTCTTTTATCTCACTCATGTGTTCTTCACCATGCGGTATAGAGCTGTCCAAAAAGAAGAAGAGTTATGGGTGCTGAAGATGCTAATTAAAAAGTTGACATTCAAATGGCCGAAGAGAGCAGATCTAAGCATCTACATAATCCTATCCGTATGCAAAATCTTTCCCCAGTTTGAAATATGAACATCACCAGCAAAAGAAAAATTATAGGTACTTCATCTACCAGCAGCGAAATCGAAAAACTTGATGAAGATCAAATTGAGGAAATACAACTTCTTGAACATCAAACTTGTATTTGTATTCATTCTAGTTTTCATGTTGTATTTTATATAATGAAACTTGTATATCTTTATTAGTTTGTATTCACTCCAATATGTATATTAAATTGATCTGCAGTTCTCTAAGAATCATTTTTGTATATTATTTCTTTCACATTGTTGTTATACTTTTTTATAAGAATCTTGTATACTTTCTTAAATTGTATTCATTTCTAATTGTATGATACATGTACTTATATTCAGTATGCTTTTCATGTTATACTGGTCCGTATACTTTTCAAAAACATATATTAGTTCTTAAAATTCCAACCAAAATTGTATTTCAGTCATCAAAACATACAAAATTATTTCATGGTAACAATCAAAATTTGTATTTAAAGAAAATTGTAATTCATGACAAAAAATGTATTTCCTATCGATTATGTATTCCAAAAACTTATTCACTTCATTAGAGATTGAGTATTATCAAGGAAAATTTGAACATCGATATTGAAAGATTGATCAACAAGGGGGACGATGGTTTGTAGTTTATTGTTGGATTTGTATAGCTGATGAGAATTTTAACCACATATATTCCTTTTTTTTTACAAATATTCTCTCCTTTAAATTACTCCTTTTTGTTATTAACTAATTGTATTCTTTCAATTAAAACAATTAATGAAAAGATAAATCAGATAGATTACAAATTAAAATATTGACATTTTTAATAAATATTAAAATTTATTTAAATATTGATATTTTAAAAAATTTCCCTATAAAAATAACAGCCTGCATAACAAATGAAACTTGTTATAATCCATTGAATGAGTGGATAGTCCATAAAGTTGGTACATGAACAACCATCCATATTCACTAGGTTTCATGAACCTTTTGGATAGGAATGTATCTATTTATTATGATACTTAATATGGTGACTTTTGGAGTGATTTCTCACTCTATAAATAGGGTTGTTCATTCACTATTCTATGATATACAGATGAGACTTACATACACTTGAATAAGAAGAAAATTCCTCTTCTTCTATCTACTTCTCTTGTCTTCTTCTCTTTATGATTATATTCTTATGAGTTTGATTTTATAACACGTTATCACCACGAGTCTCTAGCCAATTGAGAGTGAGTTTTAATTTTTCTTTAACTCATGTTTTGGTTTAACTCGTTATGAGAATCAAGGTATTATTTGCATAAAATCAGGTATGTATTTTCTAAAATATTTTTATGATTTAGAATAAAATAGTATTCAGTTACTAATAATTATCAGGATCCGAAGACATATACTACTATTGGTTGAATATGACAGGCTATACAAAATTTCTTAAATAGAAGAAGGTATGAAATTTTAATAGCATGAGTTTGAATATTATTTTGATGTTTTGAAAGACTCAAAGAGTGAGTCATGTTGTACTTCGGTCTATTATACCGTTG